>JAOPHQ010002757.1:0-20000 GCA_030340625.1 Merluccius polli | reverse complement strand
GCCTTCATAGTAATGTGTCCGAATAGAGCAGCCATGTCGGCCACGCACTCTGGCTATTACCGCTGTTTCAAATACATCCAACACATCCAGGCCATCACCGGGCCTTCATAGTAATGTGTCCGAATACAGCAGCCATGTCGGCCACGCACTCTGGCTATTACCGCTGTTTCAAATACATCCAACACATCCAGGCCATCACCGGGCCTTCATAGTAATGTGTCCGAATACAGCAGCCATGTCGGCCACGCACTCTGTCTATTACCGCTGTTTCAAATACATCCAACACATCCAGGCCATCACCGGGCCTTCATAGTAATGTGTCCGAATAGAGCAGCCATGTCGGCCACGCACTCTGGCTATTACCGCTGTTTCAAATACATCCAACACATCCAGGCCATCACCGGGCCTTCATAGTAATGTGTCCGAATACAGCAGCCATGTCGGCCACGCACTCTGTCTATTACCGCTGTTTCAAATACATCCAACACATCCAGGCCATCACCGGGCCTTCATAGTAATGTGTCCGAATACAGCAGCCATGTCGGCCACGCACTCTGTCTATTACCGCTGTTTCAAATACATCCAACACATCCAGGCCATCACCGGGCCTTCATAGTAATGTGTCCGAATACAGCAGCCATGTCGGCCACGCACTCTGTCTATTACCGCTGTTTCAAATACATCCAACACATCCAGGCCATCAGCGGGCCTTCATAGTAATGTGTCCGAATAGAGCAGCCATGTCGGCCACGCACTCTGGCTATTACCGCTGTTTCAAATACATCCAACACATCCAGGCCATCAGCGGGCCATCATAGTAATGTGTCCGAATACAGCAGCCATGTCGGCCACGCCCTCTGGCTATTACCGCTGTTTTCTATTCATCCAGGCCATCAGCGGGCCTTCATAGTAATGTGTCCGAATACAGCAGCCATGTCGGCCACGCACTCTGGCTATTACCGCTGTTTCAAATACATCCAACACATCCAGGCCATCAGCGGGCCTTCATAGTAATGTGTCCGAATACAGCAGCCATGTCGGCCACGCACTCTGGCTATTACCGCTGTTTTCTATTCATCCAGGCCATCAGCGGGCCTTCATAGTAATGTGTCCGAATACAGCAGCCATGTCGGCCACGCCCTCTGGCTATTACCGCTGTTTTCTATTCATCCAGGCCATCAGCGGGCCTTCATAGTAATGTGTCCGAATACAGCAGCCATGTCGGCCACGCACTCTGGCTATTACCGCTGTTTCAAATACATCCAACACATCCAGGCCATCAGCGGGCCTTCATAGTAATGTGTCCGAATACAGCAGCCATGTCGGCCACGCACTCTGGCTATTACCGCTGTTTTCTATTCATCCAGGCCATCAGCGGGCCTTCATAGTAATGTGTCCGAATACAGCAGCCATGTCGGCCACGCCCTCTGGCTATTACCGCTGTTTTCTATTCATCCAGGCCATCACCGGGGCTTCATAGTAATGTGGCCGAATAGAGAAGCCATGTCGGCCACGCCCTCTGGCTATTACCGCTGTTTTCTATTCATCCAGGCCATCACCGGGGCTTCATAGTAATGTGGCCGAATAGAGAAGCCATGTCGGCCACGCCCTCTGGCTATTACCGCTGTTTTCTATTCATCCAGGCCATCACCGGGGCTTCATAGTAATGTGGCCGAATAGAGAAGCCATGTCGGCCACGCCCTCTGTCTATTACCGCTGTTTCAAATACATCCAACACATCCAGGCCATCAGCGGGCCTTCATAGTAATGTGTCCGAATACAGCAGCCATGTCGGCCACGCACTCTGTCTATTACCGCTGTTTCAAATACATCCAACACATCCAGGCCATCAGCGGGCCTTCATAGTAATGTGTCCGAATACAGCAGCCATGTCGGCCACGCACTCTGTCTATTACCGCTGTTTTCTATTCATCCAGGCCATCACCGGGGCTTCATAGTAATGTGGCCGAATAGAGAAGCCATGTCGGCCACGCACTCTGGCTATTACCGCTGTTTTCTATTCATCCAGGCCATCACCGGGGCTTCATAGTAATGTGGCCGAATACAGCAGCCATGTCGGCCACGCACTCTGGCTATTACCGCTGTTTTCTATTCATCCAGGCCATCAGCGGGCCTTCATAGTAATGTGTCCGAATACAGCAGCCATGTCGGCCACGCACTCTGTCTATTACCGCTGTTTCAAATACATCCAACACATCCAGGCCATCAGCGGGCCTTCATAGTAATGTGTCCGAATACAGCAGCCATGTCGGCCACGCACTCTGGCTATTACCGCTGTTTTCTATTCATCCAGGCCATCACCGGGGCTTCATAGTAATGTGTCCGAATACAGCAGCCATGTCGGCCACGCACTATGGCTATTACCGCTGTTTCAAATACATCCAACACATCCAGGCCATCACCGGGCCTTCATAGTAATGTGTCCGAGGACAGCAGCCCCCCCACGGACACACACGGCAGCTCTGACCGCTGTTTAAATCACTTCCGCACTCCCCCAGCGTCACCGGGGGTTCACAGTTAATGTGTCCGAGGAGAGCCCCGCCCACGGACACACACGGCAGCTCTGACCGCTGTTTTTATTTCAATCAGCACTTCCAGACCGTCACCGGGGCTTCAGAGTAATGTGTCCGAGTAGAGCAGCCCTCTCGGACTGAGTCGGCAGCTTGAACCGCTGCAGAGCGAGCGTCGCTCAATGGAGGACCCACACACGCTGCAAGCTATGTCCGGCCAATGCGTACCCTTAAAGGGGACATGGCGAATTAATGGAGAAAAAACTAGGGCCGCGGGGAAAAGTCCTTTGATGGCAACCCATGGTGGACCTACCCATGGTGGTCCTTTTCCGACCCATGGTGGTCCTTTTCCGACCCATGGTGGTCCGCTTCGCAAATGCAACCCATGGTGGTCCGCGCGCAAAAGCCACCCATGGTGGTCCGCTCGCAAATGCTACCCATGGTGGTCCGCTCGCAAATGCTACCCATGGTGGTCCTTTTCCGACCCATGGTGGTCCTTTTCGACCCGTTTTGGCCGCGTGTAAAAGCCCTTCCGTCTGTAACCCATGGTGGGCCGCCCGCAAATGCAACCCATGGTGGTCCGCTCGCAAATTGAACCCATGGTGGTCCGCTTAGCAAATGCAGCCTTTTCTTTAGCTTTTTTTCTTCTTTTGTTCTTTTTTATACTGTAATATATATGTATTTATATATATATACATATATATATATATATATATATATATATATATATATATATACATACACACACACACACACACACACACACACACACACACACACACACACACACACACACACACGTATTTTTTAAATAGTTTTATTGATTTAAAAAAAAAAAAGTACATATAGAAATAGCATTTGTATATTCATTTATACATGTATATAGATAAAATAGTATTTTTATCATTCCATTTGTGTCACCATCTAGTGTTCAGCTGTCATACTTTGTTAAGTCCTCCTTTATTCATTTGCTCACTTTATTTATTCACTTTACTCATGTTTTAATGTTGTTTATTGTATGTTGCTGGTGTTTTGAGGTTGTTTATTGAACTGATAGTATCTGTAACGTGTCCCTTGAGTGGCGTGCAAGGCACTTGTAAATAGAATGTATATGTACGTATTTTTCTAATTGTTTTATTGATAAAGAAAACATACGTACATATAGAAATAGTATTTGTATTTATTCATTTATACATGTATAAATAAAACAGTATTTTTATCATTCCATTTTTGGCACCATCTAGTGTTCAGCTGTCATACTTTGTTAAGTCCTCCTTTATTCATTTGCTCACTTTATTTATTCACTTTACTCATGTTTTAATGTTGTTTATTGTATGTTGCTGGTGTTTTGAGGTTGTTTATTGAACTGATTTGAACTGATACTATCTGTAAAGTGTCCCTTGAGTGGCGAGTGGCAAGGCACTTGTAAATACAATGTATTGGGACATTGTACCACCCCCCCCCCCGACAGTCACAACCCTACCCCAGCAAAGCACACACACATAGGCGGCCTACACTCTGTGGACAGCACCCTCCCACACCCCCCGACAGTCACACACTTAGCCCAGCAATGCAGACACACACACACACATAGGCGACCTACACTTAGCCCAGCAAAGGTCACCCATAGGCGGCCTTCGCTGACCCCCAGCAAAGCAGACCCACACATAGGCTACCTAGACTTACCCCCAGCAATACACAGACACACATAGGCTGCCTACACTTAGACCCAGCAATGCACGCACACATGGGCGACCTACACTTACCCCAGCAAAGGTCAACCATAGGCGGCCTTCGCTGACCCCCAGCAAAGCAGACCCACACATAGGCTGCCTACACTTAGCCCAGCAAAGCACACACATAGGCGGCCTCCTCTCTGACGACAGCACCCCTCCCACCCCCCCAGAGAGTCACACACTCACCCCAGCGAAGCGCACACACACAGGCGGCCTCCACTCTGACGACAGCACCCCTCCCACCCCCCAGACAGTCACACCATTACCCCAGCAAAGCACACACACAGGCGGCCCACACTCTGAGTTCAGCACCCCCCCGACAGTCACACCATTACCCCAGCAAAGCACACACACACAGGCGGCCTCCACTCTGACGACAGCACCCCTCCCACCCCCAGACAGTCACACACTTAGCCCAGCAACGCACACACACATAGGCGGCCTACACTCTGTGGACAGCACCCTCCCACACCCCCCGACAGTCACACACTTAGCCCAGCAATGCAGACACACACACACATAGGCGACCTACACTTAGCCCAGCAAAGGTCACCCATAGGCGGCCTTCGCTGACCCCCAGCAAAGCAGACCCACACATAGGCTGCCTACACTTAGCCCAGCAAAGCACACACATAGGCGGCCTCCACTCTGACGACAGCACCCCTCCCACCCCCAGACAGTCACACACTTAGCCCAGCAAAGCACACACACATAGGCGGCCTCCACTCTGTGGACAGCACCCCTCCCACCCCCCAGACAGTCACACCATTACCCCAGCAAAGCACACACACACAGGCGGCCTCCACTCTGAGTTCAGCACCCCTCCCACCCCCAGACAGTCACACACTCACCCCAGCAAAGCACACACACACAGGCGGCCTCCACTCTGAGTTCAGCACCCCTCCCACCCCCAGACAGTCACACACTTAGGCCATTAAAGCACACACATAGGCGGCCTACACTGAGATGACAGCACCCCCCCCGACAGTCACTCCATTACCCCAGCAAAGCACACACACACAGGCGGCCTCCACTCTGAGTTCAGCACCCCTCCCACCCCCAGACAGTCACACACTTAGGCCATTAAAGCACACACATAGGCGGCCTACACTGAGATGACAGCACCCCCCCCCGACAGTCACTCCATTACCCCAGCAAAGCACACACACACAGGCGGCCTCCACTCTGACGACAGCACCCCCCCGACACTCACACCATTACCCCAGCAAAGCACACACACACAGGCGGCCTCCACTCTGACGACAGCACCCCTCCCACCCCCAGACAGTCACACACTCACCCCAGCAAAGCACACACACACAGGCGGCCTCCACTCTGACGACAGCACCCCCCCGACACTCACACCATTACCCCAGCAAAGCACACACACACAGGCGGCCTCCACTCTGACGACAGCACCCCTCCCACCCCCAGACAGTCACACACTCACCCCAGCAAAGCACACACACACAGGCGGCCTCCACTCTGACGACAGCACCCCTCCCACCCCCAGACAGTCACACACTCACCCCAGCAAAGCACACACACACAGGCGGCCTCCACTCTGACGACAGCACCCCTCCCACCCCCAGACAGTCACACACTCACCCCAGCAAAGCACACACACACAGGCGGCCTCCACTCTGAGTTCAGCACCCCTCCCACCCCCAGACAGTCACACCATTACCCCAGCAAACCACACACACACACAGGCGGCCTCCACTCTGAGTTCAGCACCCCTCCCACCCCCAGACAGTCACACACTTAGACCAGCAAAGCACACACATAGGCGGCCCACACTGTGAGTTCAGCACCCCCCCGACAGTCACACACTTAGCCCAGCAATGCAGACACACACACATATGCGACCTACACTTAGCCCAGCAAAGGTCACCCATAGGCGGCCTTCGCTGACCCCCAGCAAAGCAGACCCACACATAGGCTACCTACACTTACCCCCAGCAATACACAAACACACATAGGCTGCCTACACTTAGCCCAGCAAAGCACACACATAGGCGGCCTCCACTCTGACGACAGCACCCCTCCCACCCCCCCAGACAGTCACACACTTAGCCCAGCAACGCACACACACATAGGCGGCCTACACTCTGTGGACAGCACCCTCCCACACCCCCAGACAGTCACACACTTAGCCCAGCAAAGCACACACACATAGGCGGCCTCCACTCTGAGTTCAGCACCCCTCCCACCCCCAGACAGTCACACACTTAGGCCATTAAAGCACACACATAGGCTACCTACACTTACCCCCAGCAATACACAAACACACATAGGCTGCCTACACTTAGCCCAGCAAAGCACACACACACAGGCGGCCTCCACTCTGAGTTCAGCACCCCTCCCACCCCCAGACAGTCACACACTTAGGCCATTAAAGCACACACATAGGCGGCCTACACTGAGATGACAGCACCCCCCCCGACAGTCACACCATTACCCCAGCAAAGCACACACACACAGGCGGCCTCCACTCTGACGACAGCACCCCTCCCACCCCCAGACAGTCACACACTTAGGCCATTAAAGCACACACATAGGCTACCTACACTTACCCCCAGCAATGCACAAACACACATAGGCTGCCTACACTTAGCCCAGCAAAGCACACACATAGGCGGCCTACACTCTGTGGACAGCACCCCTCCCACCCCCAGACAGTCACACACTTAGCCCAGCAACGCACACACACACAGGCGGCCTACAGTCTGAGGACAGCACCCCTCCCACCCCTAGACAGTCACACACTCACCCCAGCAAAGCACACACACACAGGCGGCCTCCACTCTGAGTTCAGCACCCCTCCCACCCCCAGACAGTCACACACTTAGCCCAGCAATGCAGACACACACACATAGGCGACCTACACTTAGCCCAGCAAAGGTCACCCATAGGCGGCCTTCGCTGACCCCCAGCAAAGCAGACCCACACATAGGCTACCTACACTTACCCCCAGCAATACACAAACACACATAGGCTGCCTACACTTAGCCCAGCAAAGCACACACATAGGCGGCCCACACTCTGAGTTCAGCACCCCCCCGACAGTCACACCATTACCCCAGCAAAGCACACACACACAGGCGGCCTCCACTCTGAGTTCAGCACCCCTCCCACCCCCAGACAGTCACACCATTACCCCAGCAAACCACACACACACACAGGCGGCCTCCACTCTGAGTTCAGCACCCCTCCCACCCCCAGACAGTCACACACTTAGACCAGCAAAGCACACACATAGGCGGCCCACACTGTGAGTTCAGCACCCCCCCGACAGTCACACACTTAGCCCAGCAATGCAGACACACACACATATGCGACCTACACTTAGCCCAGCAAAGGTCACCCATAGGCGGCCTTCGCTGACCCCCAGCAAAGCAGACCCACACATAGGCTACCTACACTTACCCCCAGCAATACACAAACACACATAGGCTGCCTACACTTAGCCCAGCAAAGCACACACATAGGCGGCCTCCACTCTGACGACAGCACCCCTCCCACCCCCCCAGACAGTCACACACTTAGCCCAGCAACGCACACACACATAGGCGGCCTACACTCTGTGGACAGCACCCTCCCACACCCCCAGACAGTCACACACTTAGCCCAGCAAAGCACACACACATAGGCGGCCTCCACTCTGAGTTCAGCACCCCTCCCACCCCCAGACAGTCACACACTTAGGCCATTAAAGCACACACATAGGCTACCTACACTTACCCCCAGCAATACACAAACACACATAGGCTGCCTACACTTAGCCCAGCAAAGCACACACACACAGGCGGCCTCCACTCTGAGTTCAGCACCCCTCCCACCCCCAGACAGTCACACACTTAGGCCATTAAAGCACACACATAGGCGGCCTACACTGAGATGACAGCACCCCCCCCGACAGTCACACCATTACCCCAGCAAAGCACACACACACAGGCGGCCTCCACTCTGACGACAGCACCCCTCCCACCCCCAGACAGTCACACACTTAGGCCATTAAAGCACACACATAGGCTACCTACACTTACCCCCAGCAATGCACAAACACACATAGGCTGCCTACACTTAGCCCAGCAAAGCACACACATAGGCGGCCTACACTCTGTGGACAGCACCCCTCCCACCCCCAGACAGTCACACACTTAGCCCAGCAACGCACACACACACAGGCGGCCTACAGTCTGAGGACAGCACCCCTCCCACCCCTAGACAGTCACACACTCACCCCAGCAAAGCACACACACACAGGCGGCCTCCACTCTGAGTTCAGCACCCCTCCCACCCCCAGACAGTCACACACTTAGCCCAGCAATGCAGACACACACACATAGGCGACCTACACTTAGCCCAGCAAAGGTCACCCATAGGCGGCCTTCGCTGACCCCCAGCAAAGCAGACCCACACATAGGCTACCTACACTTACCCCCAGCAATACACAAACACACATAGGCTGCCTACACTTAGCCCAGCAAAGCACACACATAGGCGGCCCACACTCTGAGTTCAGCACCCCCCCGACAGTCACACCATTACCCCAGCAAAGCACACACACACAGGCGGCCTACACTCTGTGGACAGCACCCCTCCCACCCCCCAGACAGTCACACCATTACCCCAGCAAAGCACACACACACAGGCGGCCTACACTCTGTGGACAGCACCCCTCCCACCCCCCAGACAGTCACACCATTACCCCAGCAAAGCACACACACACAGGCGGCCTACACTCTGTGGACAGCACCCCTCCCACCCCCCAGACAGTCACACACTTAGCCCAGCAACGCACACACACACAGGCGGCCTACAGTCTGAGGACAGCACCCTCCCACCCCCCAGACAGTCACACCATTACCCCAGCAAAGCACACACACAGGCGGCCCACACTGTGAGTTCAGCACCCCCCCCCGACAGTCACACACTTAGCCCAGCAATGCAGACACACACACATATGCGACCTACACTTAGCCCAGCAAAGGTCACCCATAGGCGGCCTTCGCTGACCCCCAGCAAAGCAGACCCACACATAGGCTACCTACACTTACCCCCAGCAATGCACAAACACACATAGGCTGCCTACACTTAGCCCAGCAAAGCACACACATAGGCGGCCTCCACTCTGACGACAGCACCCCTCCCACCCCCAGACAGTCACACACTTAGGCCATTAAAGCACACACATAGGCGGCCTACACTGAGATGACAGCACCCCCCCCGACAGTCACACCATTACCCCAGCAAAGCGCACACACACAGGCGGCCTCCACTCTGACGACAGCACCCCTCCCACCCCCCGACAGTCACACACTTAGCCCAGCAAAGCACACACACATAGGCGGCCTACACTGAGATGACAGCACCCCCCCCGACAGTCACACCATTACCCCAGCAAAGCACACACACACAGGCGGCCTACAGTCTGAGGACAGCACCCCTCCCACCCCCCGACAGTCACACACTTAGCCCAGCAAAGCACACACACATAGGCGGCCTCCACTCTGAGTTCAGCACCCCTCCCACCCCCAGACAGTCACACACTTAGCCCAGCAAAGCACACACACATAGGCGGCCTACACTCTGTGGACAGCACCCCTCCCACCCCCAGACAGTCACACACTTAGCCCAGCAACGCACACACACACATGCGGCCTACAGTCTGAGGACAGCACCCCTCCCACCCCCCGACAGTCACACACTCACCCCAGCAAAGCACACACACACAGGCGGCCTCCACTCTGAGTTCAGCACCCCTCCCACCCCCAGACAGTCACACACTTAGCCCAGCAAAGCACACACACATAGGCGGCCTACACTCTGTGGACAGCACCCCTCCCACCCCCAGACAGTCACACACTTAGCCCAGCAACGCACACACACACAGGCGGCCTACAGTCTGAGGACAGCACCCCTCCCACCCCCAGACAGTCACACACTCACCCCAGCAAAGCACACACACACACAGGCGGCCTCCACTCTGAGTTCAGCACCCCTCCCACCCCCAGACAGTCACACACTTAGGCCATTAAAGCACACACACACAGGCGGCCTCCACTCTGAGTTCAGCACCCCTCCCACCCCCAGACAGTCACACACTTAGGCCATTAAAGCACACACATAGGCGGCCTACACTGAGATGACAGCACCCCCCCCGACAGTCACACCATTACCCCAGCAAAGCACACACACACAGGCGGCCTCCACTCTGACGACAGCACCCCTCCCACCCCCAGACAGTCACACACTCACCCCAGCAAAGCACACACATAGGCGGCCTACACTGAGATGACAGCACCCCCCCCCGACAGTCACACCATTACCCCAGCAAAGCACACACACACAGGCGGCCTACACTCTGTGGACAGCACCCTCCCACACCCCCCGACAGTCACACACTTAGCCCAGCAATGCAGACACACACACACATAGGCGACCTACACTTAGCCCAGCAAAGGTCACCCATAGGCGGCCTTCGCTGACCCCCAGCAAAGCAGACCCACACATAGGCTGCCTACACTTACCCCCAGCAATACACAAACACACATAGGCTGCCTACACTTAGCCCAGCAAAGCACACACACATAGGCGGCCTCCACTCTGACAACAGCACCCCTCCCACCCCCAGACAGTCACACACTTAGCCCAGCAACGCACACACACATAGGCGGCCTACACTCTGTGGACAGCACCCTCCCACACCCCCAGACAGTCACACACTTAGCCCAGCAACGCACACACACATAGGCGGCCTACACTCTGTGGACAGCACCCTCCCACACCCCCAGACAGTCACACACTTAGCCCAGCAACGCACACACACATAGGCGGCCTACACTCTGTGGACAGCACCCTCCCACACCCCCAGACAGTCACACACTTAGCCCAGCAAAGCACACACACATAGGCGGCCTCCACTCTGAGTTCAGCACCCCTCCCACCCCCAGACAGTCACACACTTAGGCCATTAAAGCACACACATAGGCTACCTACACTTACCCCCAGCAATACACAAACACACATAGGCTGCCTACACTTAGCCCAGCAAAGCACACACACACAGGCGGCCTACACTGTGAGGACAGCACCCCCCCGACAGTCACACACTTAGCCCAGCAAAGCACACACACACAGGCGGCCTACACTCTGAGGACAGCACCCTCCCACCCCCCAGACTCACCCCTGCAAAGCACACCCACAGGCGGCCCACACTATGAGGACAGCACCCTCCCACCCCCCAGACTCACCCCAGCAAAGCACACACATAGGCGGCCTACACTGAGATGACAGCACCCCCCCCGACAGTCACACCATTACCCCAGCAAAGCACACACACACAGGCGGCCTCCACTCTGACGACAGCACCCCTCCCACCCCCCAGACAGTCACACCATTACCCCAGCAAAGCACACACACACAGGCGGCCTCCACTCTGAGTTCAGCACCCCTCCCACCCCCAGACAGTCACACACTTAGCCCAGCAAAGCACACACACATAGGCGGCCTACACTGTGAGGACAGCACCCTCCCACCCCCCCCGACAGTCACACACTCACCCCAGCAAAGCACACACACAGGCGGCCTCCACTCTGAGTTCAGCACCCCTCCCACACCCCCCGACAGTCACACACTTAGCCCAGCAATGCAGACACACACACATAGGCGACCTACACTTAGCCCAGCAAAGGTCACCCATAGGCGGCCTTCGCTGACCCCCAGCAAAGCAGACCCACACATAGGCTACCTACACTTACCCCCAGCAATACACAAACACACATAGGCTGCCTACACTTAGCCCAGCAAAGCACACACACGAAGGCGGCCTACACTCTGTGGACAGCACCCCTCCCACCCCCCAGACAGTCACACCATTACCCCAGCAAAGCACACACACACAGACGGCCTCCACTCTGAGTTCAGCACCCCTCCCACCCCCAGACAGTCACACCATTACCCCAGCAAAGCACACACACACAGGCGGCCTCCACTCTGAGTTCAGCACCCCTCCCACCCCCAGACAGTCACACACTCAGCCCAGCAAAGCACACACATAGGCGGCCCACACTGTGAGGACAGCACCCTCCCACCCCCCCCGACAGTCACACACTCACCCCAGCAAAGCACACACACAGGCGGCCTCCACTCTGAGTTCAGCACCCCTCCCACCCCCAGACAGTCACACACTCACCCCAGCAAAGCACACACACAGGCGGCCTCCACTCTGAGTTCAGCACCCCTCCCACCCCCAGACAGTCACACACTCAGCCCAGCAATGCACACACATAGGCGGCCTCCACTCTGAGTTCAGCACCCCCCCCGACAGTCACACCATTACCCCAGCAAAGCACACACACACAGGCGGCCTCCACTCTGACGACAGCACCCCTCCCACCCCCCAGACAGTCACACACTCACCCGAGCAAAGCACACACACAAAGGCGGCCTACACTCTGTGGACAGCACCCTCCCACACCCCCCGACAGTCACACACTTAGCCCAGCAATGCAGACACACACACATAGGCGACCTACACTTAGCCCAGCAAAGGTCACCCATAGGCGGCCTTCGCTGACCCCCAGCAAAGCAGACCCACACATAGGCTGCCTACACTTAGCCCAGCAAAGCACACACATAGGCGGCCTCCTCTCTGACGACAGCACCCCTCCCACCCCCCCCAGAGAGTCACACACTCACCCCAGCGAAGCGCACACACACAGGCGGCCTCCACTCTGACGACAGCACCCCTCCCACCCCCAGACAGTCACACACTTAGCCCAGCAACGCACACACACACAGGCGGCCTACACTCTGTGGACAGCACCCCTCCCACCCCCAGACAGTCACACACTCACCCCAGCAAAGCACACACACACACAGGCGGCCTCCACTCTGAGTTCAGCACCCCTCCCACCCCCCAGACAGTCACACCATTACCCCAGCAAAGCACACACACACAGGCGGCCTACACTCTGTGGACAGCACCCCTCCCACCCCCCAGACAGTCACACCATTACCCCAGCAAAGCACACACACATAGGCGGCCTACACTCTGTGGACAGCACCCTCCCACACCCCCCGACAGTCACACACTTAGCCCAGCAATGCAGACACACACACATAGGCGACCTACACTTAGCCCAGCAAAGGTCACCCATAGGCGGCCTTCGCTGACCCCCAGCAAAGCAGACCCACACATAGGCTGCCTACACTTACCCCCAGCAATACACAAACACACATAGGCTGCCTACACTTAGCCCAGCAAAGCACACACATAGGCGGCCTCCACTCTGACGACAGCACCCCTCCCACCCCCAGACAGTCACACACTTAGCCCAGCAAAGCACACACACATAGGCGGCCTACACTCTGTGGACAGCACCCCTCCCACCCCCAGACAGTCACACACTTAGCCCAGCAACGCACACACACACAGGCGGCCTACAGTCTGAGGACAGCACCCCTCCCACCCCCCGACAGTCACACACTCACCCCAGCAAAGCACACACACACAGGCGGCCTCCACTCTGAGTTCAGCACCCCTCCCACCCCCAGACAGTCACACACTTAGCCCAGCAATGCAGACACACACACATAGGCGACCTACACTTAGCCCAGCAAAGGTCACCCATAGGCGGCCTTCGCTGACCCCCAGCAAAGCAGACCCACACATAGGCTACCTACACTTACCCCCAGCAATACACAAACACACATAGGCTGCCTACACTTAGCCCAGCAAAGCACACACACATAGGCGGCCTCCACTCTGACGACAGCACCCCTCCCACCCCCAGACAGTCACACACTCACCCCAGCAAAGCACACACACACACAGGCGGCCTCCACTCTGAGTTCAGCACCCCTCCCACCCCCAGACAGTCACACACTTAGGCCATTAAAGCACACACATAGGCTACCTACACTTACCCCCAGCAATACACAAACACACATAGGCTGCCTACACTTAGCCCAGCAAAGCACACACATAGGCGGCCTCCACTCTGACGACAGCACCCCTCCCACCCCCCAGACAGTCACACACTTAGCCCAGCAAAGCACACACACACAGGCGGCCTCCACTCTGAGTTCAGCACCCCTCCCACCCCCAGACAGTCACACACTCAGCCCAGCAAAGCACACACACATAGGCGGCCCACACTGTGAGGACAGCACCCTCCCACCCCCCCGACAGTCACACCATTACCCCAGCAAAGCACACACACAGGCGGCCCACACTGTGAGTTCAGCACCCCTCCCACCCCCAGACAGTCACACACTTAGCCCAGCAACGCACACACACACAGGCGGCCTACACTCTGTGGACAGCACCCCTCCCACCCCCAGACAGTCACACACTTAGCCCAGCAAAGCACACACACATAGGCGGCCTACACTCTGTGGACAGCACCCCTCCCACCCCCAGACAGTCACACACTTAGCCCAGCAACGCACACACACACAGGCGGCCTACACTCTGTGGACAGCACCCCTCCCACCCCCCAGACAGTCACACACTTAGCCCAGCAACGCACACACACACAGGCGGCCTACAGTCTGAGGACAGCACCCTCCCACCCCCCAGACAGTCACACCATTACCCCAGCAAAGCACACACACAGGCGGCCCACACTGTGAGTTCAGCACCCCCCCCCGACAGTCACACACTTAGCCCAGCAATGCAGACACACACACATATGCGACCTACACTTAGCCCAGCAAAGGTCACCCATAGGCGGCCTTCGCTGACCCCCAGCAAAGCAGACCCACACATAGGCTGCCTACACTTAGCCCAGCAAAGCACACACATAGGCGGCCTCCACTCTGACGACAGCACCCCTCCCACCCCCCCCCAGACAGTCACACCATTACCCCAGCAGAGCACACACACGTAGGCGGCCTACACTCTGTGGACAGCACCCCTCCCACCCCCCCAGACAGTCACACCATTACCCCAGCAAAGCACACACACACAGGCGGCCTACACTCTGTGGACAGCACCCCTCCCACCCCCCAGACAGTCACACACTTAGCCCAGCAACGCACACACACACAGGCGGCCTCCACTCTGAGTTCAGCACCCCTCCCACCCCCCAGACAGTCACACACTTAGCCCAGCAAAGCACACACACATAGGCGGCCTACACACTGTGGACAGCACCCCTCCCACCCCCCCCGACAGTCACACACTCACCCCAGCAAAGCACACACACAGGCGGCCTCCACTCTGAGTTCAGCACCCCTCCCACCCCCAGACAGTCACACACTCACCCCAGCAAAGCACACACACACAGGCGGCCTCCACTCTGACGACAGCACCCCCTCCCACCCCCAGACAGTCACACACTTAGCCCAGCAACGCACACACACACTGGCGGCCTACAGTCTGAGGACAGCACCCCTCCCACCCCCCGACAGTCACACACTCACCCCAGCAAAGCACACACACACAGGCGGCCCTCCACTCTGAGTTCAGCACCCCTCCCACCCCCAGACAGTCACACACTTAGGCCATTAAAGCACACACATAGGCTGCCTACACTTAGCCCAGCAAAGCACACACATAGGCGGCCTACACTCTGTGGACAGCACCCCTCCCACCCCCCGACAGTCACACACTCACCCCAGCAAAGCACACACACACAGGCGGCCTCCACTGTGAGTTCAGCACCCCCCCCGACAGTCACACACTTAGCCCAGCAATGCAGACACACACACATATGCGACCTACACTTAGCCCAGCAAAGGTCACCCATAGGCGGCCTTCGCTGACCCCCAGCAAAGGCAGACCCACACATAGGCTGCCTACACTTAGCCCAGCAACGCACACACACACAGGCGGCCTCCACTCTGACGACAGCACCCCTCCCACCCCCAGACAGTCACACACTCACCCCAGCAAAGCACACACACACACAGGCGGCCTCCACTCTGACGACAGCACCCCTCCCACCCCCAGACAGTCACACACTTAGGCCATTAAAGCACACACATAGGCTACCTACACTTACCCCCAGCAATACACAAACACACATAGGCTGCCTACACTTAGCCCATTAAAGCACACACATAGGCGGCCTACACTGAGATGACAGCACCCCCCCCCGACAGTCACACCATTACCCCAGCAAAGCACACACACACAGGCGGCCTCCACTCTGACGACAGCACCCCTCCCACCCCCCAGACAGTCACACACTCACCCGAGCAAAGCACACACACATAGGCGGCCTACACTCTGTGGACAGCACCCTCCCACACCCCCCGACAGTCACACACTTAGCCCAGCAATGCAGACACACACACATAGGCGACCTACACTTAGCCCAGCAAAGGTCACCCATAGGCGGCCTTCGCTGACCCCCAGCAAAGCAGACCCACACATAGGCTACCTACACTTACCCCCAGCAATACACAAACACACATAGGCTGCCTACACTTAGCCCAGCAAAGCACACACATAGGCGGCCTACACTCTGTGGACAGCACCCCTCCCATCCCCAGACAGTCACACACTCACCCCAGCAAAGCACACACACACAGGCGGGCCTCCACTCTGAGTTCAGCACCCCTCCCACCCCCCAGACAGTCACACACTCACCCCAGCAAAGCACACACACACAGGCGGCCTCCACTCTGAGTTCAGCACCCCTCCCACCCCCAGACAGTCACACACTTAGACCAGCAAAGCACACACATAGGCGGCCTACACTGAGATGACAGCACCCCCCCCCCCGACAGTCACACCATTACCCCAGCAAAGCACACACACACAGGCGGCCTCCACTCTGACGACAGCACCCCTCCCACCCCCAGACAGTCACACACTTAGCCCAGCAACGCACACACACATAGGCGGCCTACACTCTGTGGACAGCACCCTCCCACACCCCCCGACAGTCACACACTTAGCCCAGCAATGCAGACACACACACATAGGCGACCCTACACTTAGCCCAGCAAAGGGTCACCCATAGGCGGCCTTCGCTGACCCCCAGCAAAGCAGACCCACACATAGGCTGCCTACACTTAGCCCAGCAAAGCACACACACATAGGCGGCCCTCCACTCTGACGACAGCACCCCTCCCACCCCCCGACAGTCACACACTCACCCCAGCAAAGCACACACACAGGCGGCCTCCACTCTGAGTTCAGCACCCCTCCCACCCCCAGACAGTCACACACTTAGGCCATTAAAGCACACACATAGGCTACCTACACTTACCCCCAGCAATACACAAACACACATAGGCTGCCTACACTTAGCCCAGCAAAGCACACACATAGGCGGCCTCCACTCTGACGACAGCACCCCTCCCACCCCCAGACAGTCACACACTCACCCCAGCAAAGCACACACACAGGCGGCCTCCACTCTGACGACAGCACCCCTCCCACCCCCCAGACAGTCACACCATTACCCCCAGCAAAGCACACACACAGGCGGCCTACACTGAGATGACAGCACCCCCCCCCGACAGTCACACCATTACCCCAGCAAAGCACACACACACACAGGCGGCCTCCACTCTGACGACAGCACCCCTCCCACCCCCAGACAGTCACACACTTAGCCCAGCAAAGCACACACACAGGCGGCCTCCACTCTGAGTTCAGCACCCCTCCCACCCCCAGACAGTCACACACTTAGGCCATTAAAGCACACACATAGGCGGCCTACACTGAGATGACAGCACCCCCCCCCGACAGTCACACCATTACCCCAGCAAAGCACACACACACACAGGCGGGCCCTCCACTCTGACGACAGCACCCCCTCCCACCCCCAGACAATCACACACTCAGCCCAGCAAAGCACACACACATAGGCGGCCTACACTCTGTGGACAGCACCCCTCCCACCCCCAGACAGTCACACACTTAGCCCAGCAACGCACACACACACACAGGCGGCCTCCACTCTGACGACAGCACCCCCTCCACCCCCAGACGAGTCACACACTCACCCCAGCAAAGCACACACACACAGGCGGCCTCCACTCTGACGACAGCACCCCTCCCACCCCCCAGGACAGTCACACCATTACCCCAGCAAAGCAGACACACACACATAGGCGACCTACACTTAGCCCAGCAAAGGTCACCCATAGGCGGCCCTTCCGCTGACCCCCAGCAAAGCAGACCCACACATAGGCTGCCTACACTTAGCCCAGCAAAGCACACACATAGGCGGCCTCCACTCTGACGACAGCACCCCTCCCACCCCCCCAGAGAGTCACACACTCACCCCAGCGAAGCGCACACACACAGGCGGCCTCCACTCTGACGACAGCACCCCTCCCACCCCCCAGACAGTCACACCATTACCCCAGCAAAGCACACACACAGGCGGCCCACACTGTGAGTTCAGCACCCCCCCGACAGTCACAACTTGGCCAGCAATGCAGACACACACACATAGGCGACCTACACTTAGCCCAGCAAAAGGTCACCCATAGGCGGCCTTCGCTGACCCCCAGCAAAGCAGACCCACACATAGGCTGCCTACACTTAGCCCAGCAAAGCACACACACACAGGCGGCCTCACTCTGTGGCCAGCACCCCTCCCCACCCCCCAGACAGTCACACCATTACCCAGCAAAGCACACACCACAGGCGGGCCTACACTCTGTGGGACAGCACCCCCTCCCACTCCCCCAGACAGTCACACCATTACCCCAGCAAAGCACCACACACACAGGCGGCCTACACTCTGTGGACAGCACCCCCTCCCACCCCCCCCGACAGTCACACCATTACCCCAGCAAAGCACCACACACACAGGCGGCCTCACTCTGAGTTCAGCACCCCCTCCCACCCCCAGACAGTCACACACTTAGCCCAGCAAAGCACACACACATAGGCGGCCTACACCTCTGTGGACAGCACCCCCTCCCACCCCCCAGACAGTCACCACACCATTACCCCAGCAAAGCACACACACACAGGCGGCCTCCACTCTGAGTTCAGCACCCCTCCCACCCCCAGACAGTCACACACTTAGCCCAGCAAAGCACACACACATAGGCGGCCTACACTCTGTGGACAGCACCCCTCCCACCCCCCAGGACAGTCACACACTTAGCCCAGCAACCGCACACACCACACAGGCGGCCTACAGTCTGAGGACAGCACCCTCCCACCCCCAGACAGTCACACACTCACCCCAGCAAAGCACACACCACACAGGCGGCCTCCACTCTGAGTTCAGCACCCCCTCCCACCCCCAGACAGTCACACACTTAGCCCAGCAATGCAGACACACACACATAGGCGACCTACACTTAGCCCAGCAAAGGTCACCCATAGGCGGCCTTCGCTGACCCCCAGCAAAGCAGACCCACACATAGGCTACCTACACTTACCCCCCAGCAATACACAAACACACATAGGCTGCCCTACACTTAGCCCAGCAAAGCACACACATAGGCGGCCCACACTCTGAGTTCAGCACCCCCTCCCGACAGTCACAACCATTACCCCAGCAAAGCACACACACACAGGCGGCCTCCACTCTGAGTTCAGCACACCCCTCCCACCCCCAGACAGTCACACACCATTACCCCAGCAAACCACACACACACACAGGCGGCCCTCCACTCTGAGTTCAGCACCCCTCCCACCCCCAGACAGTCACACACTTAGACCAGCAAAGCACACCACATAGGCGGCCCACACTGTGAGTTCAGCCACCCCCCCGACAGTCACACACTTAGCCCAGCAGCA
>JAOPHQ010002756.1:0-20000 GCA_030340625.1 Merluccius polli | reverse complement strand
AAGAAAACACACAGGCATTCAACTATGACCCAGCAAATAGGGACACCTTGTAATCACATGTCTTTGTTGAAACTATATCCAACAACCCTCTTTGAGTAGCAAAAAACTAAAATAAAATCTATCTAAGGTATACTGTAAATACAACCTATTTCATCACCCCTTGTCGGATTGCAAAACATCACAGTGGGAATCAATAAATCACTGCTGCAACTCTATGCCATGCAAAGATATTATTTAGATCAAATATTATTAAATTCTTACTGCCCGCCATCACAAGAAAAATCTACTATTGAGTCCTTCTTCAGCAGATGCTTTTATTCAAAGATTCAAAGTGACTTGTGGTAGGGTTGTGCCGATAGACGATATCATCGTCCATCGTGATTGGCTGACCGACATCACGATGTAGCGCAACCATCGTGATGCCACGCCCCCCTCCCTGTCAAACACAAACCAATCCTAGTCTCCTCTATAGCCTAAAAACTTGGATTGCTCTGTAAATTATATTGAGAATATAACTAATGCATATGCTCTTTCAAATAACCTGCAACCCAGGGGTCGGGAACCTGAGGCTCCTTTGCTGACTGAGTAGGCTCTCCAACGATGCTGAGCTTTTTACCACCTTCCTAAAACGAATGATCATGTCAATGCATGGCATGATGTCAAATGCATTTCTAAATTAGTTATATAACTTGATCTAATACAGGGTAATTTAACCTCAGTCGGATCCGCAACTTCTCACGTAAATGTAATGGTCAACAGCGCAGCCGCGTTTCACAAAAATCGCACACGCATTGATCTCCAGCAGCTTCACATCCGAACTCCTGTTTTAGAGAATTTATTGAGCTCACCACCTTCTTCAAATTCACAGTCCACCCACACAAGTGCGCCCTGATTGAATCCCTTTGGTCATGAATCCCCGCTATTTATTTTGGAGAATTAAGACGTTGCTGTCCTGAGCGTCCCATCAGCTGGAGAGAATCGCGCAGCTTGCGAGTGTAGCACAAATGGACCGAAATAAAAAAAAAAAAAACCTTCAAGCTCCGAATTCTTGGCCATGATGTCAAATTGAATGAAAGGATGAAGGTGCTTCTGTTAACACACATTTATTAAAACACAGAAGTCGTACCCTTTTTACCAACCAACGCCATTGCATCAACTGCTCTTGTGGAAGCGACTTTTTTTTTTTTTGTCTTACGTGCAACATATATTGAAAAGCCCGGCTGAGTAGGCCTAGGCTAATGAGTAGGGTTAGTACAATAACTGTATAGTTATTGTACTAACTAACTGTTTTTTATGGGTTTATTTTTGGCACACAAAACAAAAGGTCCGGCGGAGAGAGAAGTCCGGTGGGTCGGCGCTGGAAAGAGCGCGCGGCGCTTTGTGTGTCCACTGAATGACTTCACAATGTATAGTTTTTAAGTAGAAAAAAATATATATTTATAGTAAAAAGTATTATCGTAAAAAGTGGTCAAAACGACGATATCATCGTCAATCACGATGTTTTATGGTAATCATCGACGAGTGCCAATTTAGCGGACATCGCCCAACCCTAACTTGTGGTGAATTCAGAAGCTCTGTTGCCTACAGGTTAGGCTGCCAACATTGGGGATCCAACCCAGAACATTTTGGCTGGGAGTCAATCACTCTAGCAACTAGATCCACCTATTGTAACAACTCCATAGGCCCTATAAATAATCATAGTAATCATCTTCATTGTCCACAAATGTGGTCATCCTCAACTAATTTGTGTGCCGTACCTGGACCAGAGCCACCCCGGCCATAAGGATGAGCAGGGAGAGCCACTGGTAGACGCCCAGCCTGCGGCCGAGCATGGACACAGAGAACAGCGCTGTGGTTAAAATCTTCAACTGGTACGTCACCTGGGGAGAGGAGCATTGTGTGGACTTAATATCAGTTTGTCATTCAGCGAAGTGAAAAAATCAAGTGGCTTTTTTTGTGTTTTCGTGACATCAGACTCAGAAGCAGCTTAATTGGCCAAGTATGTGTACACAACACACACACAGGAGAAATTTGACTCTGTTTTTTTTCATTGCTCTCAATGTACTTTCCCGGAATAGACATACAGCTAAAACAAGGACAACAAAGCTGAACAAAGGTGAACAAACATTAAACTACACTGTCCAGATATAAATCTATATAAAAATGTATATAAAAAAACAACAACAGTGACAAGTGTAACAAGAAGACAATAGTGCAACGGTGCAGAGTGCAAAGACGCTGGAATAAATAGGGAATGATTACTTAATATACATGAGGTAGGCGGACATGACAGTATACGCATGTATACCATCTACAGCGTGCTGAGATGTATACGCGTATCAGAAGGGGGGGTTACGGCATCTGCGGTCAACGATGCGTACGGGTCATCGAAGCACATGTAGACTGTGGACATTGGGGTTTGAACCTGGTACCTTTCGGCTGGGAGCTAAACACCCCCCACCACCACCCAAGTCATATGCTAGTTACTACAAGGCTGTGCGTACCTGGTAGGTGGCGGCGTCGAGGTTGGACAGCGCCACGTAGAGCAGGTTGTTCTGCAGCGTGTAGATCCCTGAAGGGATGGCCAGCTTGAGCGTCTCCACGGGCTTGTGGACGATTTCCTGGCGAAGGATGCTGTTGAGGGCCCTCACGCTGTAGTCTGCAAAACAACAAGAGACACAAAAAAAAAAAATCACGCTCGCTTTTCCAATCTGAACCACTTCAGGAGGGAGGGTATGGGGTGCCGCTCATCCCACCCTCCCCTTGCAGAAAAGACATCATACATAAAAAAGGTCAGATCAAATAAATAGACTATATATATATATATATATATATATATATATATATATATATATACAGTATATATACAGTATATATATATATATATATATATATATATATATATATATATATATATATATATATATATACGGTTCAGTCTCTCTCCGCTTACTGTGCTCCTTCAGGACCAGCAGCAGACAGGCCAGGATCTTCATCAGCTCGGCGACCACCACGGCGGAGGAGGCCAGGTAGCGCGGCCCGTCCCCCTGGAGGGTGCGGGAGAACCGCATGGTGAGCACCAGAGACGTGGTCTGGAACACCAGCACCCCCAGGGACAGATACTTCAGCCGGGGGGACGACGCCATGGCGGCGCTAGGCGGCGGGCAAAGCCTGGGACCACAAGGGGGGGGGGGGGGCATAACAACGGGGGGTCCAAGGGAGGAGAACAACAGGGGGGGAGGAGAAGGATGGGGAGGAGGATGGGGAGGAGATGGAGCGGGGGAGAATGAGGAGGAAGAGGAGAAGGAGGGGGAGGAGAAGGAGAAGGAGATGTATTTTTGGTTAGAGCCGTTAACGGTGACACAGTAGACGTCATAGAAAAGCAGAACCGTCTCACCTTTCTCCGGCCGATAGCCTGTGAAGGCAGGCTGTCTTTTAGATGCGTCGACGGACGTCGTGACATTAGACACTCCGCATGTGGTAGTATGGACGTTGAGCGGCAGTTAAAAACCCCCAGTTGATACCGTTCAGTCAAGAGTTAATTCAACCCAAGCACCGCAATGTAAACAGAGCTGTCAAAACAGCAGCAACCGAAGTCCCTGCGTCCATTGACCTAAAATAGGCAACGTCCTCAAATCCTCACGGCGACCACACAGCGCTGCGCTACCGCCGGCATTTACGCCCGTTTTTCCTCAAATATCTCACGTCCCGTTTCTACTAACCGACCGGTTGGTCGCAAGTGTGTGTTTTTACTGTAGCAAAAAGCTGAAGTTACCGAGGAAGACGGAATGACTTCCGCGTAGTGGCTCCTTTCTCGCTGGTGCGACGAGGCGTGTTTTGCGGCGTACCGCCCCCTTCAGGACTGGGACGGTAGTGGCCTGCAAAATTGATCTTATAGTCTGAATTGGGTGGGGTTTTTTTTTGTCTATTGCCCCATGGCAAAAAAGTGTGTTCATCTATTGATGTTTAATCTGATATTCAGAGTTGGTATTACATTTCTTTTCTTTTTTTTAATTTCATAACAAAACACTGCAAAACAAGTTTGAGGGTCTAACAGGATCCGAGCTTTATTTCAGAGAGTATGTGGCGATTCCATTTATTTTCAGACAGCTTTTGTTCTTTCTCATTTGACCAATCTTACTTCATGTAACATGTCTATATATATATATTTATATATAATATTAACTACTAATGGTTAACAGAGAACGAAAGTACACTTAAAATACAAAAAAAAAAGACTATTTACATATCAAAAAAATACCTTGCATATGTACTGGAGTGGAAATACCACGCTCCACAGGCATGGCAACACATTGGCAGAGTAACACGTTGATTATCAGCTGTACACTGTCCCCGTTCGGACATCTTGGGTTCATCTCATGAATTGGCTCAAAAGTGCCAAATGAAGGGAGCCATGAAGAAACGTGGACATGTAAAATAGAACGTATGTCCATGTAGGAACATGCGTGTGTGTATGTTTTATTAATCTTTCAATTCAGGAGACTAGTTTGTAACATTAATCCATGCACACTTTTCAGCTGGTTTCCCTAGGTAAAATGTTACAAAAAAATAAAAATAAAATAAACAAATTTGGCTGACTAGTATGAATTTGGTCTTACACACATTTTTTGTTGTGTTCTCTTAACGATTACAACTAGAGTGAGTGATTGTCTGTGGCTCCGGGGCAGTGAGACATGGTTACGCTCCAAATATCCACCCGATAGTACTGTTATCACAACTGTACAATTACACATCTTGGCATTGGTAAAAAAAAATCATAATCAAAGAACAATTAAAGTGGCACAGATACACTGATTGTAGTTAAGCAGAAAGGCTTATGTGATTTTTGCAGAGAAAACAGCAAATTCCATTATGAAGGAAAACACAACATTGACTTCTGAACGATATTGAACATTTTAAAGAGACAAACACACAACTTAATGTTTATAATAACCGATGTTTCACCGTCAAGTGGATTGTCAACTAATTTGTATTCTGCAAAAAAAGAAAAAGTGTCCTATCAAAACTATAAGGCAAGTAGCAATACTAACGTACATTTTTTGCATAAAGTCTTTCAAGCCTCTTACAGAATCTCCCTCACGTCAAATTCCTTTGTGGCCAGAGAAGACTAGATATATTAAACAAGTGAATAAAAGAGTACGGATAAACCGGTTTGCTATCTCAAAAAATCTCCTGCTTAATCTCATCCCCTATAGATTGCTTTCAGGAATTTCTGTCTCCATAGGGCAGTTGCTGGCTAGTTGTACATTTGCACTTAAACCCTAGACAATGACTTCTTTGTACACCGGTGGAGGCTATACACTATGTCTATGTCGATTTAATGCAATGTAGTCTCCATTATAAATGCACACAGCTGTAACAAAGCTTTTTACACCACAGGCTGTAGAAGGTGAACACATGCACTTTCCTTCTTTGAATTTGCATTTCTAAACATGCAACAGATATTTATATAAAAAAATCCCCCTTTTTATCAAAAACCAGTACGAGTACAAAACATTATGACAACAAATAGGCAGTTTTTCTTTGAGAACAAAACATTGAATGATTCGTTACATTCAACGTCAAATAAAAAAGGTAATAACATTATTTAGAATCTGAAGTTAGTAATGACAGGCCTATCACATGACATGACATTGAAGGCTAGGGTGGAGCATGTTAAACATGTGAAACGTCCCTCGAAAAACGTCCCGCGATAAGGCTTTTTTTGTTTTCTCGTGTCCTTCCCCAACAACCTGTTTTTGCCCTCACTGAGACTCGCTCCACGTCGATGAGCTTTTCTTCCATTCCTCTTTGGGAAAAACGGCGGGGAGCCAAGCAGGCCTTGATCCCAGACAGAGCAGAGGGCTCCGGGCTGGGATCCAAGCACCATGGGTGCAGGGGAGTTCATCCAGACCACAGATAAGTCTGCTAACACAGCACTTTCTTTTTTTTGGTATTCAGAAGCTTTCGTTTCAAACTGACAATGCTCCACACCGTTGGGAAAAAAAACCTATAAAAACACACAGTATTCTTAAGTGCAATAAACAGGAAACATTTAGGAGGAAGGAATTGATTACTATGATGACAAAAAGATGAAAAAAAAAAAAAGTTTCAAAGGGGAGAAAGATGCAGTACGAGTGAAGTGTCGTATTTTTTTGGACTACATAAAAATGAACAAAACCCCAAAGTCAGTCCTCCTACTCTTGTTCTTCTTCTTCTTCTGGGCCGGCCTATGCGAACACCTGCATGTTACCCCGCTGTGGCTGCTGCGGGCCCTGCTGCGCCGGCGGCGGCTGCAGCTGCACCTGCTCTGGAATGTGTGTGTGGCGTGACGAGGGCAGTGCGTGGTGGGGGTTCCCCAGCGGCGTGGGGCTGGTGGTGACGTCGGACCAGTCCGAGTTGGAGTGGGGCGAGGAGGAGGACCAGGGGTCGGGGGACTCGGGCGACGGCGTGAGGTACGGGTGCTCGTTGGGCGGGTTGGCCGGGTGCCCCGGGGTGGTCCCGTCGGAGCCGGCGGTCGAATAGCTGTGTTGGGACGGGGGCGTTGGGTACTTATCCACGGGGCTCTGCATGCCCTGGTAGGGCAGCGTGTGGTGGCTGTGGGGCCGCTGCAGGGAGTGGGCCGTGCCGTGGCCCAGGACCACCTGGTCGGAGAGCTGGTACATCATGCCCTGGATCGGAGCCCTGCTGTGGTGAGCAGGTGCCTGTGGCCCGTGACCCTGGCTCTGCCCGTGACCCTGGCTCTGCCCGTGACCCTGGTTCTGCCCGTGACCCTGGTTCTGCCCGTGACCCTGGTTCTGCCCGTGACCCTGGTTCTGCCCGTGACCCTGGCCCTGCTGCGTCTGCCCCTGGGCCTGTTGGACCTGCACCCGGCCACTTTGGGGCTGCTTGAGCACGGCCCGGCCTCCTCCCGGGCCGGTCGGCATCATCTGGAAGGTGACGATGGGGGGCAGCTGCTCCCGGCTCATGGTCACGTTCATAGGAGTGACCATGGAGCCCTGGCCGTGGTGCTGACCCATGCCCGGGTGGGCCCCCGCCATCTGATGCGGCACCAGGCCAAACAAGTGGCCGCTGTAGTTGTGCTTGGGCATCCCGACCCAAGCCGGCTGCTGGCCCAGCATGTGGCTGACGGGGGGCAGCAGGGGCCTGGCGCTTGGGCTGGTCAGCAGAGACGGCGAGGTGGCCGTGTTGGACAGGCCCCCGGGGGTGTCTCCGGCGTAGGAATGCGGAGACTCCAGGGAGTCAACAGGGGACATAGTGATGGAGCTCTCTGGAAGGCCTCCTGCCTGCCTTGGTGCCGTTAGCGGTGGCCCCCGCCGGCCCTCCTCCATTACCTGGCCCCGCGGCCCCGCCCATACCGGGCCCCTCCCCTCCGGCCGGCTTCTTCCTCCTCTTGGCTTTGGGGTCCTTCGTCTCCTTGGCCCCAGAGCCCATGCCTCCCACCTTGGTCCCGGTGCCCCTACGGTTCTTCTTGCCCTGGGGCCCCGGGCGCATGCCGATGAAGGCGGCGCCGTTGGCCCCGCACACCAGTGAGGGGTGCCCCCCGCCGCCGCCCATGTGGTTGGACCCGTTGTGGGGGCTGTGGACCAGGTTGTACTGGTCGAGCAGACGGACAATGTCATGGTGCATGCGCTCCTGGGCCGTGTCGCGGGGCAGGCGGTCCAGGTGGTCGGTGATGTCCCGGTTGGAGTAGTGGTCGAGCAGGACCTGAGCAGCCTCGAAGCTGCCCTCCCTGGCCGCCAGGAACAGCGGTGTCTCCTCCTGGAGGAAACACAACACACACATTTTAACTCAAATTGATCAATTGCGTCGGCGATACTTGTATCGTCAGGTTGACTGAAATGTCTTATGTTATCTTAGTGGCAGCAAAATAATGGTACCGTCCTATCGGCGCTATACTGCAGTAGTGAACCGCAACATTTGAACACACAAAATATAAAATCGCACAAAAAAAATCGTAATATATCACATTGCAACATTTACAGAATCGCAATGGCAGAAAAAATACTAATACTGTAATACTGTAATATTGTAACGTCCCTGCCGATTCCTGTCTCCTATTTAACACATCTCTACTTTCGACAACACAGAGGGGAAGTGGGTTTTGATCAGTTGGAAATGCCAATGTTTATTGAGACTTTGAGGTTAGCTTTACGAACCTTGTTGTCTTGCATGTCTCGGTTGGCTCCGTTCTTCAACAACACCAGAGTGGCCTCCACGTTGTTCACCGCCGCGGCCCAATGCAGAGCAGATTTGCCTGAAATTATGGGACGGATGGGTATGTTAATAAGGGAGGGAATGAAAAAATAACACTTTTTTAATCTTTTTAAATTGAGTTAAAATAAATATAATGAATCAATAGGGCTTGTACACCACAATGTCACATCGCAATGACTGCCACCATTTTTGGAGCATAGGAGCATTTGAATGTTAGTTATTATATTGGTAATGTTTTTTTAGTCATTGTTCAGTAATTAATCATCAAGCAAATATTCATCATTATGGGGTGACATTGTTGGGAGACGTGGCAAAACAAAGTTTTCATTGGCCACTCGACTGGACTGAACCATTACTTTTACTAAACTACTACACTACTTTTACTCTTACTGGGTAAACATAGCCTGATTTGAGAAATCATCCGAATATATATAAAATATATTCTGTTTTTTTTTTTTGAGACAGTCTTACATGTGCAAAATAACAATATTGTTAAAATCAAGTGATTTCTCTTCAATATATTAGGTAAGTAACATAGTTACAGGGAGCGTGTGAGTGTACTCACCGTGGTCGTCCACAGCATTGATGTCTGCGTGACAGTGGACCAGCTCCTCCACCATGCCCTCCACGGCCAGCCTGGCAGCCAGGATGAGGGGCGTGGTGCCGTCGTTCATGCGGGAGTTCAGCTCTGTGGCGCGGTTACGGATCAGGATCTGAGAAACGGAACAAACACAGCCATGACAGGAAAGGAAGTTAGTTCTTCTTACACACCTGATTTGGAGAAGGTCTAGGAGTGATGTGTCTGGCTGAACTGGGGGTGATATGGGAATGGTTGTCATGGGGGTCATATGGGGGTTATCTGGTCGTCATCTGGTAGTAATCTGGCCCTGATCTGGGGCCAGATTAGTGATCTGGTAGTAATCTGAATATGGTGGTGATCTGGTGGTGATCTGATAGTGATACGGTAGTGATCAGGGGTCAATGATCCATCTCACCTGGAACACTCCCTGTGCGTCAGCTGCGACGGCGGCGTGAAGCGGGGTGCGGCCCATGTTGTCGTGCGCGTTGGCATCCGCCCCGGCGTCCAGCAGCCTCTTGGCGGCGTCGGCCCGGGCGTAGCGTGCCGCCAGGTGCAGCGCCGTCTCCCCAGTGCGGTCTGTCTGGGCCAGCAGCGTGGCGCCCTGGCCAATGAGGTCAGAGATGACGCTGGGCCCCGGCTCGTCTCCTCCGCTCTCCTCCTCCTCCTCCTCGGCATGAAGGCCGCAGTCAGAGCCTCCTCCAGTACGCAGCGACGCCAGCATCAGAGGGGTGTAGCCATCTGAGGGAGCAGGTACAAAGTTAGTCCTAGTTTATATTCAGAGCTACTTAACGGCATTTTATTTCACGGCTTTGTTGACTACTAGGTTCTGATTGGTCAATTACAGCATTCTAGTCTGTTGTTTCTGAATAGCAGACACGTTTTTTTTAGCAGTAAAATCATTTTTAAATCGATAAAATGTTATTTTTTGGGTTAGATTTTGTGTAAAATGATTGATTTCTTGAAGCCATAGCGATTCAAGGAGTCTTGAATGCCCTGTCAGGGTTTATTTCACAATAATGACCGGCGCGCTGTATATTATCCCTTACGTAGTATAGGACAGTGAAGTTATATAGTATAGCATAGGCTATAGTAAATCCTCCGTCAGAGACACTTCATTTTTTGTTCTCACAAAAATGACAATGGGCTCCATTTGTCTGATAAATCTGTAATGGTGACCTAGTTATGATCTTTGAGACTTGCATGTGGTACCATCAAAAACAGAACAGAATCTGGGACCATCCATGCTGAAAATGTAAGCACTTATGGTACTGTAAGACGCTTTGGATAAAAGCGTCCACCAAATGGCATATATATAGAATCTGCTGATCTTAGTGTTTTTTTGGTTTTAACTCAGGCTGACACGGTGCATGGTGTTAAGAGATGACAGCTCTCCACACCTGGGCCTTTTACGTTGACGTCCAGACAATCGGCATCCAGGTCGGCCTGCGGGGGAGTGAGGGTGATGTCCGCAGCCTTGTGGTGCTGCAGGGTCCACTCCCGGTGGTCAACCGCTCCGTCCATCGGCAGGGGCAACAAGGGCTTGTCCTCAGTCTGGCGGTGGAGACAATGCAGCTTTAGATGCACACAAAACATGGCAAGGGTAGGTCAAGTTTCTCATTTATTTTATTCATAAAGTGGTTGCAGCGACGGAGAGAAAGCCCCGTCTCCAGCAGTTTTCAGGTAGGATATTGGGATGGATAGTAGGCCTTGTTCTGAGGACCTAAGGGGCCTGCTACTGTGATAATAAGGGGAGATGGGGATAGTCAGGCAGGCAGACGGACCGAGAGAGGTCACTTACCCTTGGCCTCTTGGAAGGAACTTCGTCCAGCCATCTCTGTCCCTGGCCTCCATCCATCATGGGTCCATCATGAGACTTGAAGTTCCTGATTGGCAGAGGAGAGGAAAGAGAATGAGCGAAGTGCTGGCGTTAGTATAGTTTAGTGTTCAATGTTACCATCTAGATGCCTAACTCCATACCAGCTCGGTAATGACATGCATCTGAATTCACTGCAAGTGGCTTTGGATAAAAGCGTCTGCTCAACAACAAAATAATAATTATCATATATCAGCTTGGCTGGTGTTTACTTCCTGTGGATTTTCCCTAAGAATTGAACGGCAATTTACTGTGACACAAATTATGTACGGTCGGTCAATGTTTTGGACTAAACTGAACTAAACTAAAACGACATAAGTGGAGTAATTACTCCACCGAGCTGCTTACTTCATGCCAAAGTCGTCTTGGCCGACGGGCTCTCTCCTCTTGTCGTCCTTCTTGGCCATGAAGCCCTCAGGGAGCCAGAGGACGCCATGTTTGCTCTTCCTCTTGGCCGCCAGCATGCCCAGTACCAGGATTATCAGGACGAACACGGCCGACACGCCCGCCGTGTAGAACAGGAAGTTGCTGGTGGGGATGTCATCCCGCTCGGCTGGTAGCGGCGGACACAGTAGAAAGTATATATTAGAACACATGGGTTTTTTACACAAAATACAGGAAAAAGTGTCAACATTGGTAGGTACTAGGCACAGTATAACAAGTATTGGCACATACAAATTGGGGTGCTTACATTCAATGACCAACAACAAAACAAAACAAACAAAAAAATATATATATATATATATTCTGTAAGAGGATGATAGATATACTGTACAGGGCTTGTATATAAGAATGCACCATGGGATTTTTTTGTCGGCGATACTCCGCCATATTGAGAGGACTCAAGAGAGTGGTAGCACTGTAGAATCGTAAACCAATGTAAATATACCGTATGCTAGGCTCATGAATATGTTGTTTTGCCACGTCTCACATGTGAAACGCTGTGGCCCTTTCAAACACACCAATGTCTCCCTTATAATTAAAAATCACTTCACTGTAAATTACTAAACAACGACCAAAAAAAAAACATGACTACCAACATAATAATAACTAACATTCCAATGCTCCCATGTTCCCAAAATGGCGTCAATAAACTAAACTAAACTAAACGACTCACTGGTGACAGAGAAGAGCGGGTAGGGCAGCTCCGCACGGAGGTGCTCAGCGGCAATGAAGGAGGCGGCCTGCTCCATCTGGGAGAAGCAGTCCACTGAGCTCTGGACGCACTCGCGGTTGTCGATCTCCAAGTACACCCTGGAGCTGCACGGCCAGAGAGACATGATTCATGGTAACACTGCAGAGGGGTTATGCTGTGAGACATGATTCATGGTAACACTGCAGAGGGGTTATGCTGTGGATGTGATTCATGGTAACACTGCAGAGGGGTTATGCTGTGAGACATGATTCATGGTAACACTGCAGAGGGGTTATGCTGTGAGATATGATTCATGGTAACACTTTTATGCTGTGAGACATGATTCATGGTAACACTGCAGAGGGGTTATGCTGTGAGATATGATTCATGGTTAACACTGCAGAGGGGTTATGCTGTGAGATATGATTCATGGTAACACTGCAGAGGGGTTATGCTGTGAGATATGATTCATGGTAACACTGCAGAGGGGTTATGCTGTGGATGTGATTCATGGTAACACTGCAGAGGGGTTATGCTGTGAGACATGATTCATGGTAACACTGCAGAGGGGTTATGCTGTGGATGTGATTCATGGTAACACTGCAGAGGGGTTATGCTGTGGATGTGATTCATGGCAACACTGCAGAGGGGTTATGCTGTGAGACATGATTCATGGTAACACTGCAGAGGGGTTATGCTGTGAGACATGATTCATGGTAACACTGCAGAGGGGTTATGCTGTGAGACATGATTCATGGCAACACTGCAGAGGGGTTATGCTGTGAGACATGTTTCATGGTAACACTGCAGAGGGGTTATGCTGTGAGACATGATTCATGGTAACACTGCAGAGGGGTTATGCTGTGAGACATGATTCATAGTAACACTGCAGAGGGGTTATGCCGTGAGACATGATTCATGGTAACACTGCAGAGGGGTTATGCTGTGAGACATGATTCATGGTAACACTGCAGAGGGGTTATGCTGTGGATATGATTCATGGTAACACTGCAGAGGGGTTATGCTGTGGATGTGATTCATGGCAACACTGCAGAGGGGTTATGCTGTGAGACATGATTCATGGTAACACTGCAGAGGGGTTATGCTGTGAGACATGATTCATGGTAACACTGCAGAGGGGTTATGCTGTGAGACATGATTCATGGCAACACTGCAGAGGGGTTATGCTGTGAGACATGATTCATGGTAACACTGCAGAGGGGTTATGCTGTGAGACATGATTCATGGTAACACTTCAGAGGGGTTATGCTGTGAGACATGATTCATAGTAACACTGCAGAGGGGTTATGCCGTGAGACATGATTCATGGTAACACTGCAGAGGGGTTATGCTGTGAGACATGATTCATGGTAACACTGCAGAGGGGTTATGCTGTGGATGTGATTCATGGTAACACTGCAGAGGGGTTATGCTGTGGATGTGATTCATGGTAACACTACAGAGGGGTTATGCTGTGTAAAAGTAATGTTTGTCAAGTAGGGCTGCAACTCACGATTATTTTCAGTCAATGATAATATTTCAGATGAATCGATTAATAATTTAGTCTACAAATGACATAAATAATAGCAATGCCATCACAAGTTACCAGAGTCCAAAGTGATGCCTTAAATTTGCTTGCTTTATCTGACAAGCAGCCAATAAAAACTAAAGTATTTATAATGATCCATGAACCAAACATTTTAATTTCTGAAGCATCAAGCAAATGTTTTGTATGTGTACTTGATAGACCGACACAATTAATCGATTATAAAAATTTGATTTGATTAATTTTCTGTCGATCGACTCAATCTCATGTTGTGTCATGTGTTTCATGTTGGCTATGGGAGCAGCCCTAACAGACTATCAGCAAATTGACAAGATCTATTGTTAAACCATGAAAATATAATAAAGCACGTTCAAAAGGAAGGGAAAAAAAGGGAAGCAGTTCGTAATTTCGCCCACTGATTATTTTACACCCACGTACACGTTTAATATTCCTAGCTGCCTCTGTCCTACCCTATGATTATTTGAAACAGACAAAAAACAGGAGGATCGTTTTGATTGGCTGTGACCACCACACCCAATCCAAACGTCAACCTCAGCGTCCTGGCCCCCTTACCCGATGACCTCCTTGTCCATCTCTCGTTTGACCCGGCTCGCCTGACTCTGCCGCTGCTCCTGGACCTCATCCGGCTTGTAGTAGGGGAAGACCATGGGCTTCTTGTCCTTGTCCAGCTTTACCTGGGAATTATTACAAATATTACATATTATTGTTGGGTAGAATGTTGAATAGATATTTGGATCTATGACTGGATATGACTCAGTATTTATTGAATTTTGAACCTGTATTTGTATTAATTAAGTAGTAGTGTTTGGGTCGACCTGCCCAGGGACTGCAGATGGAAGTTAGCTAGCAGCTAAATCTGGTACAATGCATCTCTTCTCCTTGTGCAAGATTAATGTTTTTTCATGAAACAAATAATTCTGGTCTTTGATTCTGATTGGTTTCGAAGCCGTTGTAAAATACACACTTGACCGCATAACAACATTACAACAACTTAACCACTTTATATGCTAGCCTGTGCTGCTTGGCAACTATTTTGCTGTCTTGAGGAATTATATTGCTTGGCGGAAGAATGATGATATGTTTTCAATAAATGATTGCGTTTTATGTTGCTGTGTGTTTATTTAGTATAATCTTACTAGGTAGCCTATAGTTACCGTTTTAGTAACCGTTTTAGTAACCGTTTTAAGCGGCGTGCCTAACAACGGCCCCCTAGCTGTTCTAAAACTCACTGTAAATTACGGCCTCAAGTGGCTTATTGCTTCAGCATATGGTCCCTGACAAACAAATGTAATAAACTGAAGTAAACCTGCAGGTTGGTGTGCAACATGGTCCCCAGCGAGCGCAGGAAGCCCAGCATGTCCTTCAGCAGCTCCTTGGGCTGCAGGAGCACCACGATCACCAGGGTGCCGTCCACCACATTGGGCGGGGTGTCCGCCGAGCAGTCCAGGCCGTCCCAGCCGCACGCCTCCGTGTTACAGCTGCGGTCGCACACGCCGTTGCCGTAGTGGTCGGCGCAGTACTTGTCGTATCTGAAGGGCGGAAGAAGGGCGGGAGATTTTTGTGTCGGTCGGCGATGGAAAAAGAGAGACACGAGGGCTCGACTGTAGACTGGAGTTTGGCCCGCAAAGTAAAGTAGTTTCATTGAGGATTCAAGTGGTCATTATACCACGTGCATGGAATGGGAACAATGTTAAGGTATACAAAAATATTTAATTCATTATATTTTGCAATTTTGGCACATGTGTGATATGTGTGTGTGTGTGTGTGTGTGTGTGTGTGTGTGGGGGGGGGGAGGGGGTTAAGCTGTTCCTGGAGGACTACCTACTTGCACTGAGGGGAGTCTTGACACTCGAAGCTGTCGAAGAGGCAGCCAGAGTTATCACACTCCTTGTCGCATCGCTTGTTCCTGAACAGTTCCCAGCAGGACACCTTGGCCGTGCAGTTGATCCAGGGGCGCTCCCAGTGCAGGGAGCAGTCGCCCCCGTCCCACTGGCACATGTGGTTGTTGCACTGGGGGTCGCATATGCGGTCGCCGGCCTGCCACTCGCACTGCGGGTAGGGGCAGCGAGCCGGGAGGCGCTGGGCGTTCTCGCAGTGGGGGCCGGAGACGTGGCCCGGGCAGAGGCAGCTGTACGAGAACGGGTCGGCCGGGTCCCTGACACAGGTGCCCCCGTTTTGGCATGGCCGGTCCGGGCACATCTGCGCCAGCTCGCAGTGCTGCCCGCCGAAGCCTGGCGGGCACTGGCATCGGATTTGTCCGCCCAGGGACTCACAGTGGCCGCCGTTTTGGCAGCGTAGCTTGGCGCAATTTTCCATTTCACCACAGTTGGACCCAGTGTAGCCCTGCGGACACGTGGCGTTGCGTTAAAAGTGGTGGACGTAGAATGCACACTGTTATGTGTAGAAGGACACTTGGCGGGAAAAGTGGATGCACATATTGGTGTAGTACAGCATGAAGGCTAGCAAGTGAGACTCGTTCTCAGAAGCCTACTGTCTCTCTACCATACCTGAGCTATGGTGTAGCCCTCTGAAGCAAAGCATGAGAGTAAGAGGAAAAAAAGGGGTTAATAAGGAAACAAGAATTAAGTGTTAGACAAAGACATTAGAGTGTGCTCACAAGGAGAGGCAAAACAAATACAAAGGTAGTAGGTTGAAGCTATTTAACTTTCTGCAGGTACTTCAAAATCAAGTCAAGTTTAAGTGGGAAAAGGTGTGTGTGTTATTGAAAGCTGAGACGTGTGGATCCGAGTTGTTTCAGTAAAGAGAGATGGATGACTTTTTACAATTACAATTCATGTATAAAAGTTTATTTCAGCACACTGGTAAAAAAACAAAAACAAAACACACACACACGGAATCTGAGAGGTAGAATCTTGTAAGGCACCATAAGATCATACATAATCAGGGAAGCACACACTGATCAACAGGAGACATGAAGAACAGACAAGGACAGGGGCTGGGGACTTACGGGAGGACAGGAGCAGGTGTAGCCATGGATGGAGCTCATGTTCATGGTGCAGAAGCCACTGTGGTGGCAGGGCTTGGACAGACACAGATCCACCATGGACTCACAGTGACGGCCTGGGAGGAAACACGGATCACAGTTAGTGGTCATATTGATTACGAAAAGATCATAGGAAACTGAATTGTGGAAGAAATGGCACTCAACAACAGTACTAAACATAATATTTCAAGTCTCTTCTCCCCACAGCATTTCACTACACCCACTTCCTCCATCATCATCATCATCATCATCATCATCATCATCCTCCTCCTCCTCCTCCTCCTCCTCCTCCTCCTCTCCAACAACAAGGTATGGATGAGGTCATTTATTTAAGTTGCAGAGCATAAGCCAAAAAAATCATCTCTATGGCAGAGGCCAACGTGGTTTAAAAATGTGGCAAACAAACCACCAAACGGTTCACAACCAGTTTTAATAACACAATTAACACAAATAGCACATTTCAGATAATTTCATTACATTTTCATTACAAGTTCCCAAAGCGTAAAAGGTCAGCGTAAAAGCCAGCGAGGTGAACGTTCCTAAAGTAGCCTCCTGCGCTACGTGGCGCTGTAGTACCTGTGTATCCTAGGCGACAGCGACACTGGTAGTCATTGGTCAGCTGGACACAGTCGAGACTGCCGGGGGCGTGGCAAGGCCCCGAGAGACACTCGTTGACGTCTCCCTCGCAGTGCTCCCCGGCGAAGCCGGGCGGGCAGGAGCACATGTAGCGGCCCACGCCGTCCATACACTGTCCCCCATTCAGGCACCTGGGGCCCCAGGAGCCTGCCTTGGGGGCGCATTCGTTGTCCTTCACTTTACACTGGGGGCCTGCGGGGGGGGGGGGGGGGGGGGGGGGGGATAAGGGGACATCGTTTTAGAGTGGTGGTTCTTAAAGACAACAATGGAAAGACTATTATTCCGCTCGTTCTTTTTCGCCAGTTTTGTTTGTTTGTTTGTTGTTCTATTCAGCATGAGCTACCAAATATTTGAAAGTGGACATACTTGAGGCAATTTATGTGCATGTATGAGTGACGTTTAACATTTACAGTCTTTAACATAAAGGCTATTGTCCACATATTCACAAAGAAATGATAACACTCATCCCTCCTTATCTCCACCCAGCCACAGCCACCCCCACCTTGGTCTGTGTGTGTGTGTGTGTGTGTGTGTGTGTGTGCGCGTGTATACCCCGGGTTCCGGCAGGACAGGCGCAGGTGAAGCGGTTGACAAGGTTGATGCATTTCCCGCCATGGTGACAGGGGTTGGACTTGCACTCGTCCACGTCGTACTGACAGTTCACACCCTGGTATCCTGGCTGACACTGCAGGGAACACGCAGAAACAAGTTCAGCGGATACAGTCCAGGGACAAGTAGGCACGCATTTGCGATGCCATGGCGATAAGACAATACAAGCATACGTACGATGCAGGAGTAGGTCCCGCTGTAGTCCTTGCAGGTGGCCCCGTTTTGGCAGGGGTTGGACTGGCATTCGTTCACCGTCTCCTCGCAGTAGGTGCCCGTGTATCCCGGCTGGCAGCTGCACCGGTGGGAGTGGTCCACGTTCTCGCAGCGGCCCGCGTTCTTGCACACCTGCTCCACCTCCACCCCTGAGCAGCAGAGACCCGGAGGAGAAAGACACAGACACACACACACACACACACACAGTCAAGCAAAACAAAGCCGCTAGAGAAGAGCACTTGTTGCATATTGAATATTAGATGCATTTTCTGTGATATGCATGCAAGCATTTACATGTGATACATACGATGTTCGATGACAAAACGTACTAAAAAACATATTCCTATTTTCATTCGATTTTTTTTTTTTTTCGATACATTGTCATTTTTCCGACGACAATATTTTTGTAAGTCGTTTATTGGTTTGCTTGTACAAGTACTCGTTTACTCAAGTACACGTTGGTGCTCCTCACCGCTGGTGGCAGCAAAGTCCTGGCAGGACATGTTGGGCACGTCGCAGTACAGGCCCATCCAGCCCATGGGACAGTGGCAGGTCCAGGACCTCTCCGTCTGCGAGCAGGAGCCACCGTTCCTGCAGCGCACCTGGCTGCACAGCTTCACAAAACTCTGAACGCACACGAGAGACAGGATAAGGAAGCGACCAGGCTGTTAGCTGAGTCCGCTTTTTTTTCCCCTCCCCAAACTGGTTGTGTGAAGTGGCGCACACACACACACACACACACACACACACACAAACACACACACACGCAGTCAGTGACGCACACACACACGCAGTCAGTGACGCGCACACACTACCTGGCAGTTTTGTCCATTGAACCCCATGGGACACGTGCAGCGGTAGGTGCCCAGGCCGTCCACGCACGTCCCGCCGTTCTTGCACGGCTGGGAGTCACACTCGTTGTACTCGCGCTCGCAGAACGTCCCATAGAAACCGGAAGGGCAGTGGCACGAGAACGTGTTGATGTCCTCGATACACGTGCCGTTGTTCAGGCAGGAGCTGGGGGAACCAGAAGAGTCATTAGGGAGGGAGAAGGAGAAGTAGGTGTGGGCTGGTCTGGAGGCTCGATGGCTCCACCCCGCTACTGTCCACACGTAGGCAATAATGACCCAGGTTCGACCGTCGAAGTCCCTGCATGGGTCTTGGTGAACGCGGGGTCCCCGCAGGAGTGTGAATTCAGCTTACCTCTCCGTGCACTGCAGGATGCTGTGCTCACAGAAGATGCCGTTGAATCCCGGCCGACACTCGCACACGAAGCTGTTGACGTAGTCAACGCACTTGGCACCGTTGTGGCAGGGCTGGCTGGAGCACTCGTTCACCTCCGACTCACAGCGCTTGCCCTTGAAGCCCGGGCGACAGACGCAGGAGAAGTCTGTCACGTGGTCATTGCAGGAGCCACCATTCTGACATGGGTCTTGGAAAAGGGGGGAGGGGGAGACGAGAATGTCAGAAAACAGACAGGCTTTATAACTTGTGAATTGACTTTGCGATGTTCCTCTAATAACATTGCATGAAAAAAGGCGAAATGGGATGGATTTGATACTCACTGGGTAAGCAGTCGTCGATGTTGGTCTGGCAGTTTTGGCCGCTGTACCCGGGCTGGCAGTCGCACATGTAGCCACCCTGGTTGTTGATACAGCGCGCCCTGTTCCTACATGGGCTGTTCCTGCACTCGTCCACATCCTCACTGCACCGAGGCCCTGCACCAGAGACAACATCAGTAAGCCATGCACCAGAGACAACATCAGTAACCCACGCACCATGCATCAGAGAACATCAGTAACCCATGCACCATGCACCGTACATGCCTGAAGGAAGTTCGGCATACTGTGGCTCAATGCTGAATACAAAAAAAATATGCAGCAGCAATGTATGTATGCCTCTTTTGGAAACATATGAAGAAGGCAACGTTTGTAAACGATACAAACCCATATTGCATAATTACACATCAATTTATGTGTTAAAACGTCATCAAACACTTTTATAATAAGTTAATTCATCCACTAAAGATTTGTTTATGTTTTGGGCCCGAACAAAGCTCATCAAGTGCAGCTGCTGGCTGGACACGACTCTGGTGTGATGACGTAAGCGGGCGGGTGCCGCGCGCACGTGTGGTTTGTTTACAATTAAAAGTGAAAGAAAATGTGG
>JAOPHQ010002755.1:0-24784 GCA_030340625.1 Merluccius polli | reverse complement strand
TTGCAAACAAAACAGCAACATGCTTGTGGGCGCAAGCGCATGTGTCACACCTCCCCCGGGCAGGGTACTAAAGTATAATCCGTTTTTCTGTCAAAACCAAAATACGAAAAAACGGAAACAGTGCCCTCTTTTCCTTTTTTCGTTTTAAACCAAAAACGGAAAAACGGTTTTTGCTCTCAGCATCAAAAAACGAAAAAACGAAAAAAACAAAATCAAATAACGACCCAAATTTGGTTTTTGCAAATTCCTTGTTTCGTTTTTTGGTTCTCATTTATTAATATGATGGCGGACAGACCGGAAGCGGAAGTGACCTGTAGCAACTTCAAAATAAAAGTAGCGTGCTAACTTATTATCATGCATAATAAAGTTAAAAAAAAAACGTATTATCATGCACTATTATAGGCAGTGTTGTGCTAGTTACTGAAAAATAGTAACTAGTTACAGTTACTAGTTACTTTGTAAAAAAGTTTTTAAGAAGTAACTCAGTTAGTAACTCAGCGCGCAATAGTAACACACCGCGGAACTACGACCGGCGGGGGGGGGGGGGGGGTGCGCGCAATAGTAACACACCACAGACCTATGACCGGCGGGGGTGTCTCAAAAAGGAGGACAAATACACGTCTGTCTTGATGCTGCACCGGACGCCAGACAGGGCATTGAAAAACCGGACAGTCCGGCTTTATTGATCGGGAACTGTGTGCCGTTGTAAAACCTCACCAAAAGGAACTGAGTAACGCAGCGTTTGGTAACGGGAACGGAGTTACTGAATTTTAAAAAACAACGCGTTACTGAAAAAAGTAACGGCGTTACTAATAACCGTTACTACCCAACACTGATTATAGGCTACTGTTCTCTTTCTACACCCATGTATGGTTCACATTTATTTTAGTAAAGTGAAACTATAACAGCTGGTTGTTTGGGAAAACGTGATACATAATTATTATTATTTTAGCTGAGTGTGTGAATGCACATTGTGGAAAACTTTTACCCGAATTACATTCCCTGTCTAAACAAAGAGCATCTATAGTCACCAGCAGAGGTCCCCATCACGCACAATCAAGAAGAGCCTACTTACACTGACGTAAGTTAGTAGTAAGTTAGTAGTTACTTTTTTCAGTAACGCGTAAGGTAACGCGTTGTTTTTTTAAAATTCAGTAACTCCGTTCCCGTTACCAAACGCTGTGTTACTCAGTTCCTTTTGGTGAGGTTTTACAACGGCACACAGTTCCCGATCAATAAAGCCGGACTGTCCGGTTTTTCAATGCCCTGTCCGGCGTCCGGTGCAGCATTAAGCCAGACGCGTATTTGTCCTCCTTTTTGAGACACCCCCGCCGGTCACAGGTCCGCCCGCCGGTCATAGGTCCGTGGTGTGTTACTATTGCGCGCACCCCCCCTTCCCGCCGGTTAGGTCCGCGGTGTGTTACTATTGCGCGCTGAGTTACTAACTGAGTTACTTTTTTAAAACTTTTTTACAAAGTAACTAGTAACTGTAACTAGTTACTATTTTTCAGTAACTAGCACAACACTGCCTATAATAGTGTATGATAATAGCCTACTTTTTTAAAAAACTTTATTATGCATGATAATAAGTTGGCACGCTACTTTTATTTTGAAGTTGCTACAGGTCGCTTCCGGTCTGTCCGCCGTCATATTAATAAATGAGAACCAAAAAACGAAACAAGGAATTTGCAAAAACCAAATTTGGGTCGTTATTTGATTTTGTTTTTTTCGTTTTTTCGTTTTTTGATGCTGAGAGCAAAAACCGTTTTTCCGTTTTTGGTTTAAAACGAAAAAAGGAAAAGAGGGCACTGTTTCCGTTTTTTCGTATTTTGGTTTTGACAGAAAAACGGATTATACTTTAGTACCCTGACCGTGTACGTCGCGGCCATTCGATTTCCGTTCTGAGATGGGAAATCCAAAATAGGGAAACAGACCCGTTTTCCGTTTTTCATTTTGGAATTGGACAACGGAAAACGAGAAACGAGTCTATTTTCGTTTTTCGTTTTCCGATTCTGAACCGGAAAACGAAAAACGAGTCGTTTTCTGATTCTCATTGATGTGCTTATTATCGGAAATAGGGAATAGGATCTTTTTTTTTTACTTGAGTCCTGTGAGTCCTACCTTCATCAAAATGGAACACCTTCACGACAACACAATACAATAATAATAAAAATAGAATAAAAAATACATAGGCTACACACATATACACACACAAACACGATTCCACAATGATCATATGAAGAGTTCAGATGCAAAAGCCTCTAAACGCCACCTCCGTCAAAAATGAGATAAATATATTGAGTGACTGCTCTCCGCACGTAGTATATGGTAATCAAATCATTTCGCGTCAAAACCCGCAAAATACCACTCTGTTCCTGGTCTGAAATCTCGATTTGTAGGCATAAACCTCTAAACGCCACTTCCCTTTGGCAGCAAAAGCCGCTACGTTCCGAGAACCAATCACAACGCAACACGGAATCATGTGACTTCACCCAGTTTCAACATGGCGGCGCGCTGAGGAGCCGGCTTAGATCGCTTCTAAGATAGATTATAGATATAGATAGACTCTTTATTATATTATTATTGATTATATGCCAAATGTTTTTGAACGTAATAAGCTTTTTTAATTAATGTAATGAGCTTTTTTATAGTTGAATCTGATGCCCAAACATAAGAAATTAACTTACTTGACCACTTTTAACTTTTTTTTTCATGTTTTATTTTTTTATATAATTTATTGTTATTCCATCATTTACATATAATATAATAATAATATAAATATATAATATATAAGTGATTTTACTACTTTTGACTATGTCTTGTCCAAATATGTGGATTTAGAGGTTTTTGCCAAAAAAGTACCGGTGGATTTAGCTGTTTTTGACGCAAAAAAAAAATGTATTTGGTAAAAACACATAAAAAGACTAAAGTGACATTTTTGAAAAAAAAATGTTTTATTCATTAACTAATAACCTTATCATTTCCATTAAAATAAAATGACTGAACTTGAACATAGAAGCCTGATAAAAAATGGTCATTTATAAGAAAAGTGGTCAAACGGATTTAGAGGCTTTTGCATCTAAACTCTTCATATATTTACATAGCCTACAGGCTAGAGCGCCAGTGTGGTTCCACATTCTGGACGAGAGCCTGACCTCAGTTCAAAGTTGGTTAAGGCTGAAATAATACCATTAATATCATCCAACAGTTTATCCGTTTTCCTTTGGACAATCAATAACTACACAGGATCAAAGCCAACTTCATGGCAATTGCAGGTATGCCGGTGTGGTCGGTGCTATTGACGGGACGCACATAAAAATAATTGCGCCATCAAAAGATGAGGACGTGTTCGTCAATAGAAAGAAAGTACATTACATCAACACGCAGATTGCTTTTGATGCAACTTGTTACATTCTTGATGTTGTCTCGCGCGTTGTCAACAATCAACATTCGTTTTTTCGCACATGCGCAGATGTAAAAAAACGAAATAAACCTGTTTAAGGTGTCTGGAAGAAATCAGAATATTGACAGAAACCTAGGTGTGCGAAACGGGTTTTTCAAAAACAGATAACGGCAGTAAACCGATTATGAATATCGGTTTATTCCGTTTACATGAACACTTGAATAACCAGGTAACTATAAAAACCCGATAATAATCGTTTTTTTAGTGTGCATGTAAACGCGCTGGCGGTTTGCAAACACAGTGCATTACCGCCACCTTCTTCCTGTGGTCGTCTGCGGAGTTCACTGTTTGAAAAACTTTGCGGGAGCTTTACTCCAGGGTGAAAGGATGCGTAGAACTGCACACTCTTTTCCGCAAGGTTTTTTTCTATAAATCACGACGTTGGCGGTGAAAGATGCGTACGCACATTTCATCCCTGTTTCCGCAACATTTTTGTGCACAGAGACCTTTATAAATGAGGCCCCAGATCAACCCGACACTTAGGATGTGATCAACTTAACTGAAAAGAAGACAAACGTACACACGTCCGATGTTGATGACCGCACACCGGTATCGCTCCACAACTGGACAGACAGGTTTAAGGAATCTGAACGATGCTGTTCTAATCTGTCTGTCTCTGTCTCTATCTGTCTCTCCACTGGCGTAACTATCGACGGTGCAACCGGTGCATTCCACCGGGGCCCAGACGCCGGGGGGGGCCCATGAAGACGCCGCGGGGGGCCTACCCAGTCAACAACCGCGCAGCACCCCCCCCCCCGTCAACATTCGCGCAGCACCCCCCCCCCCCCGTCAACATTCGCGCAGCACCCCCCCCCCCCCCCGTCAACATTCGCGCAGCAACCCCCCCCCCCCGTCAACATTCGCGCAGCACCCCCCCCCGTCAACATTCGCGCAGCACCCCCCCCCCCCCCCGTCAACATTCGCGCAGCCCCCCCCCCCCCCGTCAACATTCGCGCAGCAACCCCCCCCCCCGTCAACATTCGCGCAGCAACCCCCCCCCGTCAACAATCGCGGGGGCCCTAAAATATTATTTGCACCGGGGCCCATCATCACGTTACGCCAGTGTGTCTCTCACTCTCCCTCTATTCTCTCTCTCTGCGAGACAAGCCAGTACATTGCTAGCAGTGAGAGGACTTACCTTTATCCTCATTCAATTCAATTCAATTTTATTTGTATAGCGCCAATTCATAACAGAAGTTATCTCAGGGCACTTTTCAAATGGAGCAGGTCTAGACCAAACTCCTAGTAACATTTACAGAGACCCAACAGTACCACCATGAGCAAGCACTTGGCACGGGGGCAAGGAAAAACTGCCTGTTAAAAGGCAGAAACCTTGGACAGACCCTTCGGCTCTAGGTGGGTGGTCATCTGCCTTGACCAGTTGGGGTGAGAGAGAGAGAGAGCGAGAGAGAGAGAGAGAGAGAGCAAGCAACTACATCAATGCACTAGCACCAATGATGGGGGACAGCGAGCAGCAACAACAGTAACTGTATATAACTGGTAACTGATATTAGCAATGGCAGTCAAGCAGGACCATGGAGGCTCCGCCAGGATCCATGAGAACCTGCGAGACGAGAAAACACAAGAACTCCGGGGAAGAAGTGTTAGTAACATGCATTAATGGGACATGAATGTGTGCACACACAGAGAGAGAGAAAGAGAGAGAGAGAGCGAGAGACTCAGTGCACCAAGGGAAATCCCCCGATAGTCTAGGCCTATAGCAGCATAACTAAGGGATGGTTCAGGACTCACCTGATCCAGCCCTAACTATAAGCTTTATCAAAGAGGAACGTCTTAAGCCTACTCTTAAATGTGGAGAGGGTGTCTGCCTCCCGAACCACAACTGGAAGCTGGTTCCACTGAAGAGGAGCTTGGTAACTGAAGGCTCTGGCTCCGGTTCTACTTTTAGAAACTATTGGAACCACCAGTAGCCCTGCATTCAGAGAACGCAGTGTTCTAGTGGGGTAGTAGGGTACTATGAGCTCTTTGAGATATGAAGGGGCCTGCCCATGAAGAGCTTTATAGGTGAGGAGGAGGATTTTAAATTCTATTCTAAATTTTACAGGGAGCCAATGCAGAGAAGCTAGTACAGGAGAGATGTGATCTCTTTTCCTAGTTCCTGTCAGTACTCGCGCTGCAGCGTTTTGAATTAATTGGAGCATCTTAATGGATTTATTTGGACAACCTGATAATAAGGAGTTGCAGTAATCCAGCCTTGAGGTAACAAATGCATGGATTAGTTTTTCTGCGTCTGTCTTTGATAGGATGCGTCTGATTTTTGTAATATTACGTAAATGAAAAAAGGCAGTCCTAGAGGTCTGCTTTATGTGGGAATTAAATGACAGATCCTGATCAAAGATAACTCCAAGATTCCTGACAGTGGTGCTAGAGGCCAATGTAATGCCATCTAGAGTAGCTATATCTGTAGACATTAAGTCTCTAAGGTTTTTGGGGCCAAGTACAAGAATTTCGGTTTTCTCTGAGTTTAACATCAGAAAATTGCAGCTCATCCAGGATTTTATGTCTTTAAGACATGTTTGTAATTTAGATAATTGATTAATTTAATCGGGTTTGATCGATAGATATAACTGCGTATCATCTGCATAACAATGAAAGTTAATGGAGTGATTTCTAATAATATCGCCTAAAGGGAGCATATATAAAGTAAATAGTATTGGTCCAAGTACAGAACCTTGTGGAACTCCATGACTAACTGTAGTATTTATTGAAGATTCATCATTCACGTGTACAAACTGTGAACGATCTGATAGATATGACATGAACCAGCTTAGTGCGGCTCCTTTGATGCCAATTTCATGCTCGAGTCTCTGTAAAAGAATACTATGATCAATGGTGTCAAAGGCAGCACGAAGATCTAATAATACAAGTACAGAGACAAGTCCATTGTCAGAAGCAATCAAAAGGTCATTATTAACTTTAACCAGAGCTGTCTCTGTGCTATGATGAACTCTAAATCCTGACTGGAAATCCTCGAATAAACTATTGTTGTGTAGAAAGTCACACAATTGTTTGGCGACTACTTTCTCCAGAATTTTAGACAGAAAGGGGAGATTAGAAATCGGTCTATAGTTGGCTAAAACCCCAGGGTCAAGAGTGGGCTTTTTAAGAAGGGGTTTAATTACAGCTACTTTAAAGGACTGTGGTACATATCCTGATAATAAAGAAAGATTAATCATTTCCAGTAAAGAAGTGCCAATTAAGGGTACAATTTCTTTAAGCAGCCTAGTTGGGATGGGGTCTAACAGACAGGTTGATGACTTCGATGAAGAAATTATAGAAGTTAACTGATGAAGACTGACAGCAGAGAAACACTCCAAATACACATCTAAGTTTGCACCAGTCAAAGTGTCTGATGTTGGAGAGCCTGCGATACCTATTGAGGGCATTTGGTGACTAATTTTCTCTCTAATAGTAATAATTTTATTATAAAAGAAGTTCATGAAGTCATTGCTACTTAAGTTGATGGGGATACATGGCTCAATAGAGCTGTGACTCTCTGTCAGCCTGGCTACAGTGCTGAAGAGGAACCTGGGGTTGTTTTTATTTTCTTCTATTAGTGCCGAGTAAAAGGCTCCTCTGGCATTACGGAGGGCCTTTCTATAATTTTTAAGATTATTTTGCCATATTAAGCGATTTTCTAATAAATTGGAAGCGCGCCATTTCCTTTCTGATTTCCTTGTTTCTTGTTTTAATTGACGGGTTTGTTGGTTGAACCACGGTGCTAGTTTCCTATGTTTTATTATTTTCTGTTTTCTAGGAGCGATAGAATCTAATGTTGATTGTAGAGAGCCTGCAGCACTATTAACAAGATTATCAATTTGGGAGTGACTAAAGTTAATATAGGACTCCGTTATATTCAGATATGGCATTGAATTAAACACTGATGCAATTTCCTCCTTAAATTTAGCTACAGCACTGTCAGATAGACATCTGCTGTAGGAAGTTTTGCTTAATGGCTTATAGTCAAATAATAGAAATTCAAAAGTTATTAAATAATGATCAGATAGGAGAGGATTATGTGGAAAAACTATTAAATGTTCAATATCCATGCCATATGATAGAACAAGGTCAAGAGTGTGATTAAAACAATGGGTTGGTTTATTCACACTCTGACAGAAGCCGATTGAGTCTATTAATGAGGTAAATGCGTTACTAAGGCTGTCATTTGTAACATCCACATGGACATTAAAATCACCTACAATAATTACTTTATCTGATTTAAGAACTAAACTTGATAGAAACTCTGAGAATTCATATATAAAATCAGAGTACGGTCCAGGAGCACGGTACACTATAACAAATAGGACTGGCTCCAGTGTTTTCCAGTTTGGGTGAGAAAGACTAAGAATAATGCTTTCAAATGAATTATAATTTAGTTTTGGTTTAGGGTCCATTAAAACCCCCGAGTCATATATAGCTGCTACTCCACCTCCTCGGCCTGCGCCTCGGGGGATGTGAGTATTAATATGACTGGGGGGGGTGGATTCATTTAGGCTAACATAATCCTCATGGGACAACCAGGTCTCAGTAAGACAAAGCAAATCAATATCATAATCTGATATTAATTCATTCACTAGAACAGCTTTGGATGACAGAGACCTGATATTTAACAGTCCATATTTAATTCTTTTATTTTGTGCTACTGAGGAGTTGGTTTTAATTTTTATTAGGTTTTCATGGTTAACGCCTCTTGTTTTTATTTCTTTACATAATGTAGGCGGTCGGGGGACAGACACAGTCTCTATGGGGTGGTGGGTGGGGGACTGTACTAGAGGAAGCGCAGAGAAGTGTGTTAAACAGCAACTCTGCTTCCTGGTCCCAACTCTGGACTGTCAGGTTTTAGAAATAAACTGCATCATATTCCTGGATAAGAGAGCCGCTCCATCCAACGTGGGATGGATGCCGTCTCTCCCAATCAAACCAGGTTTTCCCCAAAAAGGCTGCCAATTATCAATGAAGCCCACATGGTTTGCTGGACACCACCTGGACAGCCAGCGGTGGAAGGACGCCATGCGGCTATACATGACGTCACTGGTCACATTGGGCAGGGGTCCAGAGAAAACTACGGTGTCCGACATTGTTTTGGCGTATCTACACACCGATTCCACATTAATTTTAGTGACCTCTGATTGGCGTAATCGGGAGTCATTACCGCCGACGTGAATAACAATCTTATGATATTTACGTTCGTCTTTAGCCAGCAGTTTTAAATAGGATTCAACGTCGCCCGCTCTGGCCCCAGGGATACATTTGACTATGGCCGCTGGCTTCGCTAACTTCACGTTTCTGACTATAGAAGAGCCAATAACCAGAGTCTGTTCCTCAGCGGGTGCGTCGCTGAGTGGGGAAAACGTATTAGAAACGTGAATGGGCTGGTGGTGAGCCGTGGGCTTCAGTGGGTTGCCGCTACGCTTCCCCCGGACAGTCACCCACTCTCCGTGGCTTCCCGGCTGCTCGGGGTCTACCGGGGGACGGCTAACTAGGGCTACCGCCGGCCGGCCCGCACAGACTACCGGAGACGGTGTGGTGCGGTACCGGGCCTCTAAGTCACTAATCCTCACCTCCAGCGCACTAAATAAACTACATTTAATACAGGTACCATTATCACTAAAAGAGCTGGAGGAGTAACTGAACATTTGGCACACTGAGCAGGACAGAGGAGCAGAGGAAGAGGGAGAAGACATCGCTAACTGCTAATGCTTAATGTAACTAGCGTGTGAAGACTTAAAATAGCGACTTGTCGCTATTTTAAGTTTAAATGTTTAAGCGGGTAAATAACCGCTGTAACGAGTAAAACAAATGTATATTTAGCGTTCACCGACAGCTACAACACCAAACAGTGTACACACAGAGCAAGAGGTAGACCGGAAATGAGTCGATGCTTACCGCAACAGCGACACCTACCTGTCGTCCAGGTCAGCTCGGTATTGGCTCGGCTTGCTTCTCTCTCCTCACTGTTGCAGCTTTGGACCCAACGTCCAAGCTCCAAAGACCCAACGTTTCAAAGCGCTGCCTCTCGCATCCCATTTTATCCACTTTTCACTCTAATGGGCACTTCTCCATTAGAGGGGATTAGAACCTATTTGGGCATTCATCATGTTTTCTCACAGCACTGCATCCCATTTTCCCTACTGGAAAGGGCATCACCCTTTGGGACACTGACGTTGCGGCGGCATAGAGGGCACTTCATAACGGCGCCCTTTCCCACTGGAAGGGCCCCCATAGGGAACGTCTAGTTTAGACCATTGTAAGGGCACTTTATAGGGCACTGCATCACATGTTCTCCACTACGACACCCATTAAGATAGGGGCTAAAAAAATTTTTTGCACTCACAAAAAAGGGGCTAAAAAAATTCACCACGCCAGGAAGAGTGAAGGCAATCGGGTCGGCCGGCCAATGAGGTGTCCCTTTTTTATTTTTCAGGGAGTTGGCAACCCTAGCCAGGTGCGGACGTCGACCTCCATTGGCCAGCAGCGCGGATGAGACATCTAGCCTTTATTATGGGCGTGTGCGTTTATGTGGAATTGCCGTGAAGTAGTTTGTGGTTCGCGCTCGTTCTCGCTCTCCAATTTACCGGAACGGCAGTCCCAAAGTTGCAAGCTTGGTTTTCCGCCTGGGGGCGCTGGGGGGAGCGGGGATAGTCACCATTAATACAGGAACAGGCCATTTAACCATCCAAATGATTTCTAAACGGGTTTATTAAGTTTAAATAGTTGCCAAATTCCCCTTTAACGGTTATGAATAAACTGTTTGGCTATTGATTTGCCATCTATGCTAATGATAGCTATCCTAGCTTGCTACCTCTGGAGCTTTTTCTTCCTCATCTGGTCTCTCTTAAATATTTGAAAATGCTCATGTTCTGAAAATCAAGGGTACAAACATCAAGATTAAAACAGTAACGTTAGTGTTACTTCAACTGTATTAACAAAAAAAGCCTGAAGTTACAGGTTGAGGCAACTTGCTCCTCAGATGCTGAAAATAATTAACGTTAGTTACAAGGCTCGCGAGTCGCGGGGCTCTCGTCCCTCGTGGGACTACAGGGGATGAAGCAGACATGAAGCAGAAAAACAGCAGAATATATACCATGCTGGACAGGGCTCCCAGTCAACCAGCATTTCTGCTTTGCCCTGTGAAGAGAATAAAAAAACAAAAACATTGATTTAATTCTTAGGATGAGTCTATTTTTTTAAGTAGGTCATTGTTGATATTTACAGTATCGGATCATGACATTTTCAGTACAAACTGCTTTTCAATCTATAATTCAGAAAGACCCTACACAAAGTATCTAGCTGTATATATTGCAAACACACAAGGAAGTTTAGAAATCCTAAAGCCCACTATATGCCTATCTAACCTTTCTCACTCTTCTTTTTCTCACTTATTTTATTATGCTCCTGATGGGGAAAGCCTGTAGGCGAGTGTGGTAGGAGCAATCTGTAAACATCAAAAACACATTTTGCTTAGTTTTGGATTAGGATCCAAATAAATACAGCTATGAAGACGTAAGCACAAGCAGTGACCAAATTTGCAAGGATGAAAAGTGATGACAATGTTTATCACTGATAAACATTGTCATCACTTAGACCAAGTGATGTTAGACCAAGTTTAACTTGTACCATGGAGCTGCTCTCAGTTCCAATGTGGTACCCTTGCTGGAATGCTGGAAACTGCTGAGCCATAGTTGACAACTGAAAATACTCCGCTGTTGCATCCTATACTGCATGGCTTTCATCATCTTGTCAACTAAGACTGAATGCATTTAGGTTGTCTGTTCTGACTAATGATCTCTTAGAAGCAGTTATAAAAAGCAAACGGGTAAAATATCAATGTCAACAGATAGCCTTTACACGCACTTTTGAGAGTAGGGTAACGCATATAAACCGACACCCATTTTCTTGCCTGACTGGCAATAGTCAGATTTGTTTTATGCATGTAAAGGCATTAAATGATCTGTCTGTGCCACCCAGGTTAAAAACAGGAAGAACTTACTCATTTGTGGCTTTTTTTTCGGAGGCAGATGCCTTGGTGCCTCTGTAGGATGTACAATTACAGTCTGGTCATATAATATGTCCACTAAAAAAAAACCAAGATAAAATAGCTATGGCAATAGATGGAGTTATCAGCATACCAATACAATTCATTAAAAATATATTTTCAATCACCCCACAATGTTTACAGACCTGACTTTTTCTTTTTGCGACTCAGAGCTCTGCCCCTGACTGACCCTCTGGAGACAGCTGTGGGTTTGGAGAAGAAAGATTACTTGTATACCACATTATGATTTAACTTATTATTTTAAATAATGTAAGATCACAAAATCTCACAAATGCCGCAGTACATGTAGTAAGACTGAACTGATGTTGATCCATTAACTCCAGGTGTTTTTTATCGTTTCTGGGCTGTACTGTATGTAAAAATCCCAATTTCTTGATAGCATGTGCTCATCAAATGTTATGGCAATCCAATAGACTAATACATACAGTGCGGTCCCTTCAACTAAAGTGTTAATAGACATGGATATACACACATTATGATGTTTAACACCTTCTGTCACTGAAGTTTTGTGGCAATTGTCTTTCTGTTTATTCATGCTCTGTCAGCTCTTCTGTCACAGTGCTTCAAATGATGGCCTGAGTTTGCTTCACTGGTAAAAAACAAACAAACTATACACATACATTAGTGTATAATGCAGATGCACAAAATGGGACACATAATATTTTGACACATTTTGGTCAACCCAAAGCTTCTTTCAACATTACCTCAGTTTTTCCACAATGTGCTTGTGAAAAACTGTAGGAATAAATGGATGAATTAACTGAATGAATGAATTTTTAAAAGATTTGTCTGTCTACAATGCTACTTTCCATTATAATACTGGAGATTTCCAATGCAACTTCTCCACCGAAACATACCGAAAGTAAGAACATCAGAACTATATAGCAAACGCAAAAATACAGATGCAATTTATAGCAGGAATTATTGATTCTTCTATTATTTTAGATTAATCAGTGTAATTACTTGTTTATGAGTAGTAATTTTAATTACTGGCCCACAGAAAAATAAATAAATGAATTATTAACTTATTAGGCAGTCACATTTCAGCACTTAAGTCTAATAATGCTTAGTGTAAGGAATCTACATGCAACTCTATGGGGAAAAAACATTGGAAGCTGAGCAACATAACCCATGGGTCAAACACGGTCCTGATTACCTTTCCCTTCAGTGGTGCTCCCCTCCTGCTCCACCTGCCCCTCGGTGGTGCTCTCCTCCTGCCCCACCTGCCCATCGGTGTGCTCTCCTCCTGCCCCACGGTGGTGCTCTCCTGCTGCCCCACCTGCCCATCGGTGGTGCTCTCCCTCCTGCCCCTCGGTGGTGCTCTCCTCCTCCCTCCACCTGCCCCACCTGAGTGTTGTGTTTTTCTTACTTAAAACAATGAGATTGACCATTAGCTTTAACAGTACCTGAAGTGTTCATCTCTGACAATCATTATAGTCCAGTTCTTCCAGACCAGATTTGTGGTCACTTTAGATTACAGGAGAACTACTGATGTACTAAATATCATCATATCTATATTTAACTGTGTATGACTAACAAATAGAATATATTGTTTTGAGAGTGAAAGCATACTCATAATATCTATTCAAAGAATGACACCAAGCCTAAGTAGGCATTCAGACAGGGACAGGCAAACCAGAGAGCGAGAGCGAGATAACAATAACAGAGAGCGAGCTCCGGCCTCGATAAAGCTGTTATTAATCAATTCACAGTGGTTACATTCAGCAGGTATAGACACGCCCACAGCAACCCACTTCCAGCTCCCCTCACCCCCCCACCACCGCACTCCCCCACCACTGGTTGCCGATTTGCCTGTCCCTGTCTGAACACGCACTAATATTTGTTTACAGACTGGGTCAAACTATTTATTTCACCCTGTGTGTGCTAAAAAACTGGGCTTTATGCCTCCAAGTTAGTAGAAGTGTCATTTGTGATGTATCCAGCCAACATTTGATGGTTTTCTTTTTCTTTTAGATACTTTTGTTAATAGTCCATCTGCATCTAAAGCTCTACATTTAAGCACCATCCTAAATGTTGTTTCATTTGTGTAGAGTATATTAAGATTTTTACTCATTTCATTCATTGACTCAACATTGAAATTTGTAGTCATTGACTACAAATTTCATGTCTAATTAGTATATGTTACTACAAACATATATGTTACACATATGTTACAATGTACTAACTGTGTTGCTTATATTAAAATGGGAACCTTTACTAAATTTGTACTGTCAAGGAGGTGAGTTAAATGATTTAATTTGAGTTTTAAGGGTGAACCACTTCTTTAGGATATAAACATTGATCCAATCTTTTGCATACCCAACAATATATCTGAAATCTTACTTTAAAAATACTGTGCATGCTTCTCACCTGTACAAAAGTACACAAACATTGAGGTCATTTTCTCAAGGCAGTCCTGGGCATAGGCGGTAAGTGTGCAGCGAGGGGTAACACTTCACACTTCTTGGTGTCCTTGCCTAGAAGCAGCAGTGGCTTGTAACCAACTGCTTGGAGTTTCTCAAGCTGTAATGACAAAAATATGAATTTGCTTTTAAAGAAATGGAAAAGCAACAGCAGAAGTATCTCAGCATATTAATTATTGAAGAAATACAATTATTGGTTAAAGTATCCAGCTTAATGCCATTTTAAATTATATTGACTTCATGGTGGGTTTAGCTTTTGTATGATGTATGTGTAGACAGGAAAGACTCATACAGTAGAAACATAAACCAACTATATGTTGACAAACTAATATCAAAAAATTGTACATACCATGACAACGGCCTCATCCTTGATGGATGCAATGTTGTGGTTCTTCTTATGTTTAAACACCCATTCCTCTCGCTTTCTATCAAACTTCTGAAGCTTCTTCATAAGGCGCTGCTTCACAGGCTGCTCTTTTTTACAATGAGAACATTTTTTTTGTGCACAAAATAAAATGCCCTGACAAAATGGACAAGACTTTTTTGTAGACCCCCCTGGCATTCTGACAAACTACAAACAAAGACTAACAAACAAAAAGACAAATAACACAGATAAGTAGACAGAGATAGATAGATGAGATAGATAAAGAAAGTGAGGGATAAAGATATATAGAGAGATTAGAGAGATGGTTAGAAATACAGACAGAGAGAGAGATTGGCTCTTAAAAGTGCCTTTGGTTTTTGGTGTGGGTGTAGGATGAGTTGTGTGTTGTAATGTGTCGGTTGGATGTAGCTGCAGAGAGAACAGAGAAAGTTAATGTAGCTACCAAATAGGCAAAATACAAAATAAATACATATTTTTTTTCTATGTAAACATCTCAAAACATTTTCAATGGCTATAATTGGCATTTTGCATATTCTAGACCGTTCTTTTTTCTCTCACCAGGGCCACTGCTGAGTGGAGAATACTGGAGAAAAAAGATGTTATCAAATATGTATCTACTCTTTTGTAATCTGATAACGTAATCCTGATTAGCCTACATGTAATACTTTACGACAGTCGTGCCTATATTAATATTGAAAGGTTTGAAATGTGTATCCGAATGAAGGAATTATAATTTTCCGTTGCGTCTTCAGTAATTACGGTAAAAGACGCGTCTGGGGTTTCCTCACCGAAATTTAAAGGGCCTGTGCAGCACGCTGGTCAGGCTAAATTAATATTGTCATTACAGATACATTCATGCAGGTTGAGAGGGAACTTAACTTTTTCAGATGATAATAATAATAATAATAACTGGGCAAATGCCCAGGTTGCCCATAGGTAGATCCGGGCTTGCCTGATGTTCAGTGATTTTAAAAGTAGCCTCAATTAGGCCTGCATGAAGAAATGATTTGCTGTTGCAAAGACTCGTTTATGAATGCACTTTTTAAAAAGTTCTGGAAATAAAATGTCTTCAAATACAATATTAAAAAATATATACATTTGATCAGTTATTGAAAGTCATCATTGCCTGGAACACACAAAAGCATTTACTGCAGTGGGTTAGGTCAGGGGGTTGGGGGGGGGGGGGGGGGGGGCTCGGCTGTCCTTACCTACTTTAAGGGCAGGCTCACATTCACCCAATTTGAAAACCCCTGTACTATACTGTACTAACCCCTGTATACAGCGGCCCATGCTGCGGCCCGTCATGTATAAATGCAGATGCATCCATTTGGCTTGGGGGGGGGGGGGGGGGGGGGGGGGTGACGGGTCAATATTTTTGGCCTCATAATGACAGGTTCAGTGTGTGTTACAATCGCCCCCCCCCCCCCCCCGTCGGTCACCGGTCCGGGGTGTGTCGCGCCCCCCCCCCAGCCCCCCTCCCGGCCGGTCCGGAGGTATATTATATCACAACCAACCTCCTTTCACAATTGAAGGCAAACACATAACAATAACAAAAACCTCTGAGATCTCAGGTATACAAATAGGCCAAAATAAATAAAATAAAATGAATGCACTCAAAGTCCTACTGCCCTCTTAACAATGAATGTCCAATGGGGAGTATTGCGGTGGGGATGAAGTTGTAGATTAAGGTATGCTTGTCCAAAGGAAAGTAGCCACCAGGGTGGAGATGGATGATGGGTGATGGGGTAGGAACCGAGGACCCAGGTGAAGGACTAAAAAAAAACCAGCCTACACAACCATGCAGGAAAATTATATCATTTAGTCCAAAATGAAAGGCCAATTTGAATGTAATTAAATAAATTTACTGCTTTTCAGTGTCAACTTCACTTTTTTACTACTGCCAATTTTCCATGAATTCAATATCCATCATAACTAAAACATATAACCAAAGCATGAAATCACATAAGCATTTCAAAATAACCTCTGTTTAGCATACAGCTAAACATGGATTGACATGGATTGAACATCAGTGATGGATTTCATGAGTCGTTTGCGCGAATCAGTTCGCGTCGTTCAGTTCGCCACAGAGAGTCGTTCGTTCGTTCGTTCGTGTTTCCGGTAGCGCTGAATCATTCACTGACTCGTTCAGTCCAGAGCTATAGAGAAAACAGAGTTGCGACACGCTTTGATGTCGCCGCCAGGGCTGTCACGTGGTTCATGTAAGCCTCAATAGTTCCAACCAAACCGCAAGCTGCCATAGCGGCCAATGACTTGCATTGACAGAGTGAGCTATTGCATGGTAAATATCACAATAAAACACACGTTTTTGCGCTATTGCATATATGTTAGCGTCAATTATGCTTTTGAGCTGTAGTACTGCATTGATTACTTTTGAATAATAATAATAATAATACACTTTTGGCGGGAGAAGTTCGTGTTAGCTTGGTTAGGTGACTTACGTGAGTGATGCTAAATTTATAAGGTTGGTTGTTCTGTATTTGCACTTAGATAAACAAGTTACCATTTAATTTGTACCATTATTATTATTATTGCACTCTTAGCACTTACCTGTTTTGTGAAATGTCAGCTTTTCCAAAGTACGTTTTATTAACCCTTTATTACCAAGTTTAGACTGAAGGACATTGTTATTTTTGTAGGACATGGAGATTTTAAGATGGAGCCATGTATCAGATCTATCAAACAACCACTAATTATGCTTGAATATGATCAGTCAATATCTAACTCTACAAGCAACTATTCACACTTGCAATTTATGTTAGAGCTGATGGACTGGAATAAGTATGACTGGTACAAAAGTTGTTAAATAAACAAGATTTTTATTAAAGAATTATTGAAACAAGAACAATTGTGTGTGTGTTTGTGTGTGTACAAGAAAAATAAATTAATAGGAATAATAATAATAAATATATATTGTTATTGCCATACATAATATATTATTATATTAATAAATAATAATAAGAACAACAAAAGAATAATAAGAACAAACTAGTAGTGCCCTGCATGGGCCTATTATCTGGGCCCGAGCCCGGCCCTGGCCCGAGGGGGTGGAGCGCCGGCCCGGCCCGGTCCGACAGGTTTTCAGAATTCTCAGGCCCGAACCCGTATCAAGCCCGACTTTCTTTTGTTAACCTCCCATTAATAATGTTTTAGGGTGATAGAACGCTATATTCATTGAGCGATCGTATATTTAATCTCTCGCTCTGAAAATGGGATAACGCTCAGTTAGAAAGAAACTGCATTCTATTTTTCTGTGAATAAACGAACGGTTTCTGACAGATCAAAGTGGACATTAGGGATGGGCATAATTAATCGATGATCGATCATTGATCGTTAAGAAATGTGTCGATCAATTTATATTGTTATCGATCAAAAGGACGTTGTGTTGCATACTGTGCGTCTTGAAGCGGTGCGGTGATTGCGGCTTTAGTTCCCCGTGTCTGATCGCTGTAATTCGGAGCGTGAATATTGGTTGAATATCTAATATCTTTCTAACTTTAAAAAACACTTTAGTATTTTTTGAGACGATAGTCGCACATCCCTCGTAACTACGCCGTGAAGGTGAACCCTCCCGGACTCCGCTATTAACATGAACCGCTCCGCCGGAGGAGCCGCACGTTCACACGCACCGGACACCACAATACAAACACACATGTTTTACATTTGCTTTTAAATAAAGTTGTGTGCAGTTATACGGTTAAATAGGATTATTGATTAATGACCGATCGCGTAGGCCTACTGCGGTCAAGACAGCCGTCTCTCGGTTCGCGTGGTCAAGCCAGCCGCTCCAACATTTTCAATATTTCCATAACTGACATTTTAATAAAACGTTCAGCCTCATATATGTTTTCTGACTAAGGTATTGCTTATTATTATTTAGATAGTTCATGCAATTGTTTCTAAATGTGTGGCTCATCTTTTTGTCGCGAGCCTTTTCAGAGCGCTGGCTGCATATTGTATCGGCATATGTCGGCCTTTTCCCTTTTATTCAAAACAGTTATACAGTTTAATGCCCACTTTTACTGCCTTGTTTGATTATTGTTGGCCGATAATTAGGCTACTTATTGTGATTGGAATACAGATGTAGTCTTGTTGGATCGTTTCCAAACCTTTAAGAGCGCATGTAGGCGCATTGTTCGGCTTTTACGAGCGCCGCATAGGCCTATAACCAGGGACGGGCTGCCATAGGGAGGGTCGGCCGGACGATTTCAGGCCGATTATTTTGTATTTTGTGTATTATTATTTTTGGGCCGGTCCAGATTATTGGGCCGGTCCAGGACTGTCATAATACGTCGGTTTAAAAAATAAAAGTGCCCGAGCCCGGCCCGTGTCCGATGTAATTATGCGGTCGTCGGCCCGAAGCCCGGCCCTCGGGCCCTCGGGCTGTCGGGCCCCTCGGGCCTAGGGCTCCAGTGCAGGGCTCTAAAACTAGAACAATAACAGCAGTGTATGTTAACAAACAAAAACCCTTAACAGACAAAGTGGGGCAATGAAACCATAAACACACACAGATGGCTCTGGAGAAGGGGAAATAATGTCCTCACTGTCCTGCCCTCTCTCGGTTCAAAATGGGGGAGTATGAAAAGGCCATCAGATTTCTCCAAGAGAGCATCCATCTTTTTCGTGGCCTAAAGATAGGGGTAAAGAGCAGCTGGAAGCCGGTCCAGACAGGATTGGTTATGGCCACAACAACCATACTGCAGGTCCAGGAAGATCTGTTGAGCCAGGGTCACAAATTTGTCCTCACGAGCCGGTTCACGCAGGACTGCCTGGAAAACACATTTGGATGCATACGTCAGAGAAACCCCGTGCCAACACCTGTAGAGTTCCACTATGTCACTGTTGGACAGTTCCTGTCCACAGTGCATACGGGCTCTTACCTGATGACAGCTGTGACCACCTAGCAGACTTCCTGGAAACCAGAACCATTACCAGCAGTCCTGAAGGTCTGAGAGTGGAGCAGCTGGTCGACCTGACAACACCACCCACCTTCACAAAAACAGATTCCTGTGTTCTGTACCATCTGGCTGGATACATTGTGAAGGGTGTCTTCAGCTCCATACTCTGTGAGACGTGCAAGCATGCACTTGTGCAAAATGCAGATGATGCACATGAGAATGCTGTTCTGCTGCAGTTGAAAGAATTCAAACAGGGTGCACTTTATCGGCCATCTGATGAGGTCTTCACTGTCGTCCAGCACGTGGAGCAGCTGTTCCGTTCAAGGACAGATGATTCACTCATGGAGTGCACCAATGCTGTGGAACACCTGGAACAGGAGGCCATGCTTCTGGATAGCAGCCTTCCATCATGCCATGATGTTAAAAGAAAAATCATCTGCAGATATGTCAGGCTGAGGTTGAGGATTGCGGCTACGTGCATCAGGGCTGCAAGGAGAGAAGACAAAAGTAAAGGTCACCTTGGCAGCAAGAGTCAGAATAAGAAGGCTCAACCTCCTGCACCAAAGGCCATAATATCTAGGCCACTAACAAATACCTTCCTTATTGCCATGGATGTATTTGGCCTCTCCATTCCATCTCAACCTCCCGCAACCACCAGCATCTCCCTGCAGCCATCAGTGAGACCAGCAGCCTCCACTGCTAGCACCAGCCACTGCCGGCAGCAGACACCGCCAGCAGAGCTTTGTCCCTGTTGAATAAACAAACAAATTGTTGTTCTATTGTTGTTTTATCTGTGTCTAGTAAGATGACATTGAGAGCTTTGAAAGACGCCTCTAAATTAAATGCATTATTATTATTATTATTATTGTAGTAGCAGTTATAGCAGCAGCAGAAGTAAAACAGCTAGCATTTAAGTAATAGTAGCAGCAATAGCAGTAGCATTTTAGTATTAGTGTGAGAGTGGGGCTACATTAGCAGTAGTGGTAGTATTTTGATAATGTTTTAAAACCTAACAATCAAAACAACTTTACATAATGTCACCTGACAACAAAAGGTTAACGCAAATTATCACGTTAATTACCTCACGTTAGCCTCCGTTACCAAGCTTTCAGTTAGGTCCTAAATCCATTTAGGGACCTAACTGACCTAACTTTACATTTTTAACATCAACATCGACATTTCATGCAAACCAAATATAAAAATAACAATGTCTAAGAGTATACCTCTGATAGCTAATGCTTAAAAATGTTAAAAAAAAAACGTTTAAAATGCTGTTATTTCATCAACTTACCAGTAATTGTTCTTGACGAGCCATTGAAAACAACGGAGCTCCGTCCCTTGTTTGGAACTATTGGCGTCTCCACAACCCGGAAGTGTCGTCCGCCATTTTTTTCCATGGGAGTCAATGGAAGTGTCGCAACTCTGTTTTCTCTATAGCTCTGGTTCGCGAAATTACGAATCCCACTACGGCCACGCCAAGCACCGCCCCACCCTGCTCCTGATTGGTTGAGCTGTGCTCTCGACTCTATCCTGATTGGTTCTACTGCGCCCAGCAAGCTAGAAGATGGTTTAATGTCAACGACCGCTCAGTTTACAAGTGTTGAAGATATAGTTATGGTTATGGTTAGGGTTATGGTTAGGGTTAGGGTTAGGGTTATGGTTAGGGTTAGGTTTATGGTTAGGGTTATGGTTAGGGTTAGGGTTATGGTTAGGTTTAGGGTTAGCAGGCGCAGTAAACAATCTTAGAGTCGACAGCACAGCTCAACCAATCAGGAGCAGGGTGGGGCGGTGCTTGGCGTGGCCATAGTGGGAAAAACAACATCGCCTCTGGTTCAGTCGTTAACTTAGCTCCTCCCTCGTTCTCAATTCGCGAATCGCGAATTGAGAACGGCGAATGCCAGCCGAGTCGGTCAGACTCGGCTCCTCCTCGTTCACAACATTCAAACGAATCACGAATGCAGCTGAGTCGGTCTCGGACTCCCTCGTTCTTCTCATTTACTAACTAATCACGAAATCACGATTCACAATCGTGCAATGGTGCTTGATGGTGTTAATAAATGTGTTAATAGCAAATACAACATTGTGTCTGGTTGAATATGTTAACATATGTATTTAATTTGAGTTCAACAGATTTATTTAATGTATGCATAATGACATGTCAGGATCAAAATGCCCCATTCCCCCAATTCAAGGTAAAGTTAGACAAACCAAACGCAGCGGGATGTGTGTGTGTGTGTGTGTGTGGGGGGGGGGGGGGGCGTAGTAGATTATTGGATGTATATCAGCAAGATAATAGACTTGATTTAGCAATGATGAGTTTTAAAGTTAATGATGTACAGTTGTGTTTATTCTGGGCATATTTTATTTACTATTGTGAAGATGGCCATTGGCCACCCCCACTCAAGACCAAGATCCACCAAGGTGGGGGTCCCGGCCGGGTTGCGTGCGTGAGAAGGAACCATGAAAGAACGAGACAGATTGACGAGACATTCAAATATTTTATTAATCTGGCATGACACAGAAAATACAAAGACAGCATGTATTTACCATTTCACTGATATGTAAATGTAAAAGGCAATATTCAAATGTGAAAGTGGTATTGTTAATGTGTCAACCAGGGCCGGTGCTAGCCATTTGGGTGCCCTAAGCACAAATACATTGCGGTGCCCCCCCCCCCCCCCCCCCCCCCGAAAATGGACATACAGTTTTGCAACTTGATAAAAAAAATAATTACATATTAATTGCAGGTCTATTTACAACCGGTAAATTTAAATCGGTTTACAACCGATTGCTAACTGAAAACAGCAGTGACCATAATGAATTGCATTCAATAATCAATATCTATATCAATAACGTGAAATAACTAGTACTAGCTAACCAGCATCAATTAATTATTTTCAACAGAACACTTAGAACACGGAACACGGAGCTAACGTTAGTTTGTTGACGTTAACGTTAACACTAGACTACCTATCATGAGCATAGACATTCATACAAGGACTATTAACCATTTTTATTTAAAACATTGTCTTACCTGCCATTAGGGTGACCACCTGCTAAGAAGCCCAAGGGGGGACAAGGGGTATGTTTCGGGGGGACATGGGGGGACAACCACAGACAACCATTTTGTTGACCGGGGGAGGGGGTTGTTAACGGGGGTGGGGGGGGGGGGGTGCTGCGCGATTATTGACGGGGGGGGGGGGGGGGGCCGCGCGATTTTTTTGGGGCAAGTATTGATTATGCGTGACAAGGTCTCAATTCGCGGGACGTGTGAATTGGGTTTCAAACGCTGTGCGGTCACGCGCTACGCGGGACGGGTGGTCACCCTACCTGCCATCGACGCGCGAACATCATCTCGCTGTCTCTTCTTTTTTCTCTTATCCGCCCCCGACTCTTGATGCCTTTTCGAGTGTCTGCCAAACTTGAGAATGACTCTAATCGAACATACCACTGGGGGGCACCAACTAAGGGAAGAGAGGGAGGGCCGCACAGGAGACGCATCTTTTTCTCAAGCAAATGTTACTTTTGTATTGCTTATCTATTAAGACGTTTTACACATGTTTATTTTAAATACATCGTTCGTGTTATGATTATTATTATGATGATGATTTTTTACAAGACAGAATTTTTTTGGTGCCCCCCCAGGCACTTGGTGCCCTACGCGCAGTGCGTGTTCTGCGTGTGCGGAGCGCCGGGCCTGGTGTCAACCATTCGAAAGCGTCATAGACTCACAGACAGACAAACAACATACATTGGCTGGCTCTCGTGATGACGAGTCGTGAGTGACGTCTCAGTCCTCGAGTCAATCAGTCAGCGAACGACTCGCGAATCAGCGGCGCCGCGAATCAGCGCGTCAGAGAGACTCAGCGAACGAGACGAACGAGACGAACGACGCGAACTAGAGTGGCGAACGAGGTCAGTTCGTTCACTTTAAAGAGTCGTTCGTTCGAACTGGTTCGTTTGCGAACGACCCATCACTATTGAACATTCATTTCACTATTTACAACAGCACAAAACACCATTTCAAACTCAACACCCACATTAGCTTACCTGCATGTATTTTCTGTCAGGGCCTAACACCCATAGACATATATACATATACAGTATGTATACTGTATATGTCTATGGTTACACCAATCGAGTCCCACATTAGCCCGCACCACGCGGTTTCACCACGGAGTTTCACCACGGAGTTTCACTCAAAGTAATAAAGTCGTAAAGCACATAAACACAGTCTTCTGACACTAATAAATTATTCCGACCTGTTTTGAGTTTATCCCGACTGGTTTTAGAGAGTACAAGGCTAATTTTCACGTTACTTTCTGCGTTTTGCACTCTGATAGCCAATTAGCATACTAATATAACCACTGATCGTTACTCACCGGGAAATCAGTTGTTTTAACCGTTTAGGTCGCCCTACGTGAACTCACAGCTCACCGATGGTCTCTTCTCTTTAAGTATAACTTCTGAGTTCGAGTTTTTATCACAATTTATCGCAATTCTAAATTCTAATTCCTTTCTTCTCTTCTTTCAACATCTATGCCAAGATAAGCCGCACACACCATACATCAGTCGAGTGGACTTGACGAGATTGGCGCTAAGGTAAGTATGAAGGTATTATTGGAGCAAAAGTCTCAAGCACCTGTAACTGCAAATTTTGTATGCGTACACTAAAGTCACAGTAAATTTGAAGTCGTAAATATTTATTTAGCATGTGTACTCTAAAGTCACAAATGTGTAACAGTACATTTGAAGTCGTAAATATTTTTTCTACCATTGCAAACACAAAATAGGGTCTACGAGTTCACAAGTCTGTGTTACAGGTGCACAAATCCTCTCCTGTGCATCACAACTTCAAAGAGTCATGCACTTGACACTTTTGCTACAATCATTGCAGCGCAGTTGGTGCAAAACACATTCGCACACCCGTGTTTCATAATCTGACAACATGCCAAAATGTGTGCATTCGTAAAACCAAATGTGAACTAATGCATCAGAAGTCGCACATCTGTGAACAATTTCCTCACAAATAAAATGATATAGAGCGCTATGTTGATTCAGCATTTTAATGAGCGAGCACAAGTCCGTCGTTACAACTGCTCGAATCTGCTCCTGCAAGTCTCAGCTGTGGGTTTTTTGCAGGTAGTTTTGCACCACGTCTAGGTGGTACATTTCATAGACATCTTATACATAGACGGAGCATCGAGCGCTACTGCCTACTGGCGCTGACGAGACGCGGGGCCGCCATCTTGGAGTGGTGATCCGCTCCACTCAGTGTCATTCGTCAGCGCATATAATTAATCATACCTCACTGAATACCACTGATTTTCACGTGTTTTTTTGTCATACGTGTAGCTATGATAAAGGACACATGTTTTGGCGTGTAATATTATTTTCACAAAATATAACCAATAGTACGGTATAATGTTAAATCTTACTTGTGAAATGTAATCCCGCGATTTCTATTTTCGACCGTCCGCTCATTTGAGCAGGAATACGCTGAACACCAGCTCGGCATCC
>JAOPHQ010002754.1:0-18879 GCA_030340625.1 Merluccius polli | reverse complement strand
AACATTGAAATTGAAGTAAATATCAGACCTTCCCTTACAAGTTGAAGGTGTTGTGAATATTTTTGACATTTTAGTTTTTTCTGACTTGTAAATCCAGCGAAAAATAAGTTTGTTTGAGACTTTGTAGAGGCGATCTCATAGTGTTAAGGACAGCGTCGGCGTAAAGGCCCCGCCCACAGAGCCTGGGCAGGAAACCACAAATCGAAAGGGGTGGAGTTATTACTTCCAGTTTTGTTATGGAGATTTCTATCAATTTATTAAACTCATTTGCGGGAGCGGATGAAGCTTTCAGAAGAGGATTATTGTATTATAGTGTGTATTTATACAGTGGCCAGTCTACACAGTATTGATTTGAAACCTTTGCAGACACTTTTTGCAGCCGGTAGAGGATGTTTTAGCTTGTCTTCCCCCCCGGGAAAAAGTTTACCAGCGCTCGCCAAGTTTGTGTCCGCTGTCACCCAACTATGCGCTTACAGAGCCTCGCCTCCAGCAACGTGATTGGTCGAAATGAATACCAAGAGAAAGAAAGTGAAACGCCCCTTTCACCCATATTTGAGCTCGTCTGCCATCTGATTTATGAGACTAGGAGTTATGGGGAGAAGGGTAGGGGTTAGGAGTTAGGGAGGAGAAGGGTAGGGGTTAGGAGTTAGGAGTTAGGGGGAGAATGGTAAGGTAGGAGTTAGGGAGGAGAAGGGTAGGGGTTTGGAGTTAGGAGTTAGGGGGAGAATGGTCAGGGTTAGGAGTTAGGGAGGAGAAGGGTAGGGGTTAGGAGTTAGGAGGTGAAGGATAGGAGTTAGGAGTTAGGGGGAGAATGGAAAGGTAGGAGTTAGGGAGGAGAAGGGTAGGGGTTTGGAGTTAGGGAGGAGAAGGGTAGGGGTTTGGAGTTAGGGAGGAGAAGGGTAGGGGTTTGGAGTTAGGAGTTAGGGGGAGAATGGTCAGGGTTAGCAGTTAGGGAGGAGAAGGGTAGGGGTTAGGAGTTAGGAGGTGAAGGATAGGGGTTAGGAGTTAGGGAGGAGAAGGGTAGGGGTTTGTAGTTAGGAGTTAGTGGGAGAATGGTCAGGGTTAGGAGTTAGATAGAAGAAGGGTAGGGGTTAGGAGTTAGGAGTTGAAGGATAGGAGTTAGGAGTTAGGGGGAGAATGGTAAGGTAGGAGTTAGGGAGGAGAAGGGTAGGGGTTAGGAGTTAGGGAGGAGAAGGTAAGGGTTAGGAGTTAGGGAGGAGAAGGGTAGAAGTTAGGAGTTAGGGGGAGAATGGTCAGGGTTAGAAGTTAGGGAGGTGAAGGATAGGGGTTAGGAGTTAGGGAGGAGAAGGGTAGAAGTTAGGAGTTAGGGGGATAATGGTCAGGGTTAGAAGTTAGGGAGGTGAAGGATAGGGGTTAGGAGTTAGGGACCAGAAGGGTAAGGGTTAGGAGTTAGGGAGGAGAAGGGTAGGGGTTAGGAGTTAGGGAGCAGAAGGGTAAGGGTTAGAAGTTAGGGAGGAGAAGGGTAGAAGTTAGGAGTTAGGGGAGAATGGTCAGGGTTAGAAGTTAGGGAGGAGAAGGGTAAGGGTTAGTAGTTAGGAGGAGAAGGGTAAGGTTTAGGAGTTAGGGAGGAGAAGGGTGGGGGTTAGGAGTTAGGAGTTATGGTCGGGGTTAGGCCCTTGCTCCAGAGGCCTTCCAAGAAGATGGAGGGCCTCTGGTTTGTCTCAGTTTTTTTCAACAGAGGCCCCTGTTGAGTGGCTTCCTACTCCGAGGAGTGTGTGCTAGATTTAGGACCTGTCGCTGTCTCTCTCTCTCTCTCTCTCTCTCTCTATCTCTCGCTCTCACTCTCTCTCTCCATTTTTCTCTCTCTCACTACCTCTTTCCTTGGTGTCTGTCATGGTCATATTCACACTAACACAATGAAAACAATACTCAGTCTCCCAGGCCGGCCCTGTCGCAAAAACATAAACACAGACCAACACGGTGTCCTTCACACACCACACACACTTATTGTGTGTGTGGTGTGGGGAACCGCCATTGAACCTGTGGGTATTCACCCGTGTGGCGGCCAAGACAAACACACACACACACACTTGAGACAGGATCGGCAAACAGTGGGGAATGTTTGACCATAAGTCTGTGGGTTCAAGTCTATCTATCTGTAGGAGTTGAATAATACAGACATCTTACAGACGTGTGTAGTGAGATAATAGGGTTGAAATGTTCTGTATCTGCGCTCTGAACGTAACTTTCTGGTGAAGGCTGTGATTGGCTCTCCGCATTGTCTCCCCGCAGACGGCGGTCTCGACGCCGTACTTCCCGTACGTCAGGATCATGTACTCGGTGGGCTACGCCGCTTCCCTCGTCTCCCTCGTCGTCGCCGTGGCGATTCTCTGTCTCTTCAGGTCAGTTTTAAATATACACTAAGCATCTCCACTACTTTTATTTCAATGCAGGCATCTACATTTTATCGGGAGGGGAAATTAACAGAAACTTTCAAACATTAGGGATATTTAAGGATGAGGGCTAAACATAAACAATAATTAAGGATTTATTTTAAAAAAAACTATTAAAAAAGATATATTTAAATGTGTAAATGTAAAACTTAGAGTTCTAGTTAATCTCTAACCTGAACCTAAACTTCACCATTTCTAACTCATACCTAAACCTAAAGCATTCCTTATCTAATATACTTTATGTATGTATGTTTGTGTCTGTTATTCTGTTAGTCTTGAGTTTGAGAAAGGCGCTATAGGCTTGTACATCAGAGTGCATCATGGGATTTTTTGCTGGCGATATTGAGAGAGAGACTCAAGAGAGCTGTAGTGCTGTAAAATGACCCTAAATCAACGGAAATACACCGCAAACCTAGGCAAATTAAAACCTTTTTTTGCCACGTCTTACATGAGGAAACACTGTGGCAGTTTTTAACACAACAATGTCTCCCCATAGTGACAAGTAGTAGTAGTAGCAGTAGTAGTAGCAGTAGTAGTAGTAGTAGTAGTAGTAGTATTGGTGGCAGCAGCAGTAGTAGTAGTAGTAGCAGTAGTCGTATTAGTAGTAGTAGTAACAGTAGTAGTAGTAGTAGTAGTAGTAGTAGTAGTAGTATTAGTAGTAGTAGTAGTATTGGTGGCAGCAGCAGCAGTAGTAGTAGTAGTAGTAGTAGTAGTAGTAGTAGTAGTATTAGTAGTAGTAGTAGTAACAGTAGTAGTAGTAGTAGTAGTAGTAGTAGTAGTAGTAGCAGTAGTAGTAGTAGTAGTAGTAGTATTGGTGGCAGCAGCAGTAGTAGTAGTAGTAGTAGCAGTAGTAGTAGTAGTAGTATTGGTGGCAGCAGCAGCAGTAGTAGTAGTAGTAGTAGTAGTAGTAGTAGTATTAGTAGTAGTATGGTAAGTACCAGGTAAATATATAAGTTATTATCACCCTAACAAAGTCACATATAGACACATTCAGTGGGTTTATTGTCTACAATATGCAATTGCAGGATATCTACCAGGTAATTATTGGGAACATAATTGGTAAATGTCAGGAAAATATCTAGTAAATATCCGGTAACTTGTTGGTATTTACCAGATAAATATGTAATTAAATACTGGGTAATTACCTGGTAAGTACTTTAATTACCTGTTATTACTTAGTAAATACATCTTATTACCAGGTAATTTCCTGGTAATTACCAGACTGTAAAAGGAAGGGTTACCGGGTTAAGGTTTGATATTAGGGTTAGGGTTTTGAAATGGAAGGTCGCAATGACTCAGGACCAAGACTGACGTGTTCGGCTTCCCCATAAACCATGGGGCAGACATCGGCTCTGAGTCTTTATGATGTTCAGAAAAAAAGTTATTCAAGAAAAACTAACTACCACTTACCCTAATGTTAATGGGTTTCATATAAGGGTTAAGGTTTGATATTAGGGTTAGGGTTTCAGAAGGGAAGGTTGCAATGACTCAGGACCAAGACTGGCGTGTTCGGCTTCCCCATAAACCATGGGGCAGACATCGGCTCTGAGTCTTTAGGACCTTCAGAAAAAAAGTTATTCAAGAAAAACTAACTACCACTTACCCTAATGTTAATGGGTTTCATATTAGGGTTAAGGTTTGATATTAGGGTTAGGGTTTTCCAGAAGGGAAGGTCACAATGACTCAGGACCAAGACTGGCGTGTTCGGCTTCCCCATAAACCATGGGGCAGACATCGGCTCTGAGTCTTTAGGACCTTCAGAAAAAAAGTTATTCAAGAAAAACTAACTACCACTTACCCTAATGTTAATGGGTTTCATATTAGGGTTAAGGTTTGATATTTGGGTTAGGGTTTCAGAACGGAAGGTCGCAATGACTCAGGACCAAGACTGGCGTGTTCGGCTTCCCCATAAACCATGGGGCAGACATCGGCTCTGAGTCTTTACAACCTTCAGAAAAAAAGTTATTCAAGAAAAACTAACTACCACTTACCCTAATGTTAATGGGTTTCATATTAGGGTTAAGGGTAACCCTTCCTTTTACAGTCCGGTAATTACTTGGTAATAAGATGTATTTACTAAGTAATAACAGGTAATTAAATGTAATTACCTTGTAATTACCAAGTACTTACCAGGTAATTACCCAGTATTTAATTACATATTTATCTGGTAAATACCAACAAGTTACCTGATATTTACTAGATATTTTCCTGACCTTTACCAGGTATGTACCCAATAATTAGATAGATAGTTAGATAGTTAGATATCCTGCAATTGCATATTGTAGACAATAAACCCACTGAATGTGTCTATATGTGACTTTGTTAGGGTGATACTAACTTAAATATTTACCTGGTACTTACCAGGTATTTTCTCAAAAATGATCGCATATTTACCTGGTAACTACCACTTATTTTGCTGGTAGTTACCTGATATTTACCTGGTAAATACCAACAAGTTACCCAGTATGTACGAGATATATACTGAAAACTACCAGATATGTATCCATTTCCAATCAACCTGTGTAGTGGCAGTGAGGGTAGTAATGACTCTGATTTTTACCTGGTAATTACCCAGTATTAACTTGATAACTGGCAACTATACCATGATACCATGTTCAAAACTACACACCCTAATGGGTGGTAGATGATTATAATCTACAATTACCAGGAAAGTAGTTGGTAATATCATTGAAACAAACAACGCTTCCTCTTACAGTACAATTCCACCTCTCTTACAAGGTAACTACTCTGTAAAACTCCGATATCACCCCGATAATTACCTGATAATTATCAGGGAGATATGGGAGTTTTTGCCAGATACCATGTTCAAAACTACACACCCTAATGGGTGGTAGATGATTATAATCTACAATTACCAGGAAAGTATATATCAGTTTTGAACATGGTATCTGGCAAAAACTCCCATATCGCCCTAATAATTATCGGGGTGATATCGGAGTTTTACAGAGTAGTTACCCTGTAAATCACCAGACATGTCCCCTCCTCCCCTAACAGGAGACTCCACTGCACCCGTAACCTGGTCCACATCCAGCTCTTCCTCTCCTTCATCCTGCGCTCCGCCCTCATCTTCATCAGAGACCTGCTGCTCTTCACCTCCCAGGACCACTTCCACTGTGGCGTGTACCCGGTGACGGCTACCTGTCCTATTTCTAGGGTTTACTGCTATAGTAACATATAGTAGCACTGCCTATAATAGCTCACTATGGTATTGAGTCATTATAGCATTCAACTCAATACCCTCTCTGAAAGGTGGGATTAGAAAATAACAATGGTCACATAATCAATTTTCTCATGCCATGAGTAAATCAAGTCAAGGTTTGCGTATTATCTGGTACAGTACCCTTTGTTTGCCCAGTATTGTAATCGTGTGAATGATTTGCAATATCCATAACAGTATAGTGCTTAGCAGTGTAGCACCTGACGTTTGCTGTCCTCTGCCGCCCCCCTCAGGTGAGCTGTAAAATTGCAACGGCACTCTCCAATTACAGCATCATGGCCAACTACAGCTGGCTGCTGGCCGAGGGACACTACCTGTACAGCCTGGTCAGCGTCTCGCTCTTCTCCCGCCGGAGACACCTGTGGTGGTACATCGTCCTCGGCTGGGGTAGGACACCTCGTCACAACACTAGGGGGGAGTAGGGGGTACGAACAGATGGACTGTACTGGTGCGTCTTCCCATGATGCATTGCTTTCCCCCAGACCCTTACCCTGACCACACCAAACCCAAATGTACACTTTTCCATTTCTAACATAACTAAATCTAACCAGCACTCAGCCACCTCTAATATAATATAATCATATCTAAACCTAAAGCATTGACCATTTAATACCTAAATGTTACACTTCATTAGGCTGAGAGAGGGTCATGAATTGTAGCATTATGCCAGTCTACCGCAACGCAATTCCCTCTACTCCCAAGCATGTCAGGAAGTCCCGCCCTCTCTCTCTCGCCAATAAAACAGATTTGAAATGCCCCATTTCAGGCGAGATGAGAGCGCCTGGGAAAGAGGTTAACACTTCATGGGAAGTGAGTGCCATGACGGTCCACAGAGTTGCTTCTCCCTGCAAGTTCTGCTTTTAAATCTCCCTTTGTTTCCGTCAGTTTTTTTGTATATCCATTCATCTCTTTCCTACTATCTTCATGTTGGAACAGGAAAGCTACACCACAGATGAAGCAATTGATTTATGTCACTACTACAACCAATGTGTATACTCGTATGGCTTAATGGTTTTATGAATATATTTTAGGGAAGTTATACGTCCCGGTGCATCTGAGAGATCTTCTTCACTGTTTAATCATAAAAGATCATCCAGCGCATCATCCATATACTTTATAACAGCATTTATAGGTATCATCTCCCAGGGAAAACACAGCATAGTCAACGTGTGTTTTTAGCTCACATCAATTCATATTATTCTATGCTATACAACACTCTGCTATGCTATACTTTGATACGATAATATATTATTGAGATATGATACGGTACTATACAACAAATTACACTATAATATATTACACTAATTATACTTCTGTATACTATACAACACTACGTACTGTGTATATACTAACTATACTATACTATACACTCTACTCCACTAATACTATACTATACTATACACTCTACTAATACTATACCATAATAGACTATACTATACTGATAAAGTCCTTGTGTTGTGCAGGTGCTCCAGCAGTGGTGCTGGTGGGCTGGTGTTGCTCCAGGTTTTACTACGAGGACGAAGGGTACGGGATTATATTACTATAGTAATTATAAGGTCTGTTGCTTGAGAGTGTTTTTAGTGATTTCATTTCATTGTGAATTCAAAGTAAATCAATTAAATGTAAATGTTAACTAGAAATACATCTGGACCGTCAGAGCGATACTGAGATCTGAGTGTGTGTGTGTGTGTGTGTGCATGGGTGTGTGTGTGTGTGAGAGTCTGTGCGTGTGTGTGAGTAACAGTGTGTCCTCTGTGACCCTGAAGGTGCTGGGAGACCAGGGAGGTGGACTGGATCTTGTGGATCCTCAGAGCTCCGGTTCTGCTTTTCCTCACAGTCAGTACCACTTTGACCTTTGACCCCACTGACGTACAACAACTGAATTTAAGAACTTGGTTGGGTTGATGTGTCTGCAGCCCTGGTTATATTAAACATGCAATCAACCAAGAAGGGCTTTTAAAAGTAAAGAAGAATAAAACTATTTGTGTTTTGCAGGTAAACTTGTGTTTTTTCCTCTGCATAATGAGAATACTGGTGGCGAAACTCAGAACACAAGACATGCCTGGAAACGAGTTCAACCATTACAGGTGAGTTTCATTAGGCAAGATTAACCATGGCCGGTTATTCAAATACTATTTCATATTTAGTGATTTAAGAGACAGGTTGCTTGCGGATAGGGCTGGGCAAAATATTGATATTACCGGTATATTTGTATTTATTTATATTATATTATATGTCGTGACTAGATTTTGGATATCGTAATATTGTGATATGGCATAAGTGTTGACTTTTCCTGGTTTTAAAGGCTGCATTACAGTAAAGTGATGAAAATATATATATATATATACGTATATATATATATATATATATATATATATATATATATATATATATATATATATATATATATATATATATATATATATATTTAGCACTTTCCATTTGTCAAGTATTTAATTCAAACAGAAGTATACCAAAATAGGATTTACCATGTGGTTATTTTATGTACTTTCATGTATTTATTTATTGAATTACCCAAAAACATGCTATATCATGATATATACGTTATCGAGATATTAAATTACCTATATTGGGATAGAAGATTTTGGCCATATCGCCCAGGGCTGGGAGATATGTTGACTCCCAGCCAAAAGGTACTGGGTTCGATCCCCAATATCCGCAAATAGGGCTATTTGCGGATATTGGGGATCGAACCCAGTACCTTTTGGCTGGGAGTCGAACATCCTAGCGGCTAGCCGGTACACAGGTTACTTCCCCTCAATTGCTTTTACAATCCTAACCCTTCTTGGATACGCTTTATAACGGATATAAAAGATGACACGTAGCAATGAGTAACCATGGATACCACATTGACTGTCACTAACTGTGGCATCATCATTTTAGTGTATATTCAAATCTATTTATAGCGTGACATATTCTCGTCTTTCTCTTTATGACCCCAGGAAGCTTGCCAAGTCCTCGTTCCTGCTGGTGTCCCTGTTTGGTCTCCACTACATCGTCTTCGCCTTTGTGCCGGATAAAGTCAACAGCACGCTGGTTGAAATAGGGAACTTTATTGAGCTAGCCTTCGCTTCGACTCAGGTACAGCCCCCCCGTTCCGCGAGTGCAGTGCTTCACAGCATTTATACAATAATGTCACAAATAGTAACCCAACAGAAAATTGTTTCCCTGGAAATATTTGTTCCACAGATGAGTTAACGTCATGATTATGTGTTTGGTGTTGCAGGGGTTTGTGGTGGCCATTTTGTACTGTTTTCTAAACGGAGAGGTAAGAACTTTAGCTCTTCACACAACAGTCTAAAGGAGTAGGAATGCAACGATTAGTCGACTAATCGACTAGTTGATCGACAAAAAAATGAATCGAATCAAACTTTTATAACTGATTAATCGTTTTGGCCATTTATCGAGTATAAATACCAAACATTTGCTGCTTGATGCTTCAGAAATTTAAATGTTTGGGTATTGGATCATTATAAAATGACTACTTTCTTTGTGACTTGTCAGATGACGCAAGCAAATTTAAGACATCACTTTGGACTTTGGTAACTTGTGATGGCATTTGCTATTATTTATGACATTTTCTAAAGTAAATGATTAATTGATCAATCGAAAACATTTTCGTTAGAAAATAATCTTTAGTTGCAGCCCTAGTTTGGAGTAGTACTAGATACAAAATAACACATTAGTAAATGATTCCAAAAATATGTATTGTGAATTCCACACAAAACATTTTATATTTCCATTTTATCTTTTAGACTTACTTGAACTTAAACCTTTCCGTCACTGTCCACCTCTCTCTACTTTGTCTCTCCTCCGTCTGCCTCCTCATCCATCCTGTCACCTCTCTTGCTCCTTACTTCTGTCCTCCCCCTTCCCCCCTCTCTCCTCTTCCATCCTCTCCTCTCCCCCCTCCCCTTCAGGTGCAGAATGAGCTGCAGCGGAGGTGGGGGAGGTGGAGGCTCATGCGGGGCCTCCGGGCGGGGGCCCAGAAGCAGCGGGGGTCCGTGAGTCAAAGTGGGGGGGCCACCACCAACGTCACCCTGTTGCACCGGGGGGCCGCCACACCCCCGCCCAGCCTGGAGAAGTGATGGACAAACGCTCACATGCTCTCTCTCTCTCTCTCCCTTTGTTTTGGACAGCCAAACCCCAAACACATTTTCAGTTGGTTGCAATACACCAACAAGGAGTTTTCAGCAGTACATTTGAAGTCACATCTTTTTACAGTGGATGTATTGCCTTTTCCAACATATTTTCAGTGCGAAGCGCCATACTGCCCCCTTGTGTCAACGTGAGGTGGCAGTATACATGCAGGCGGCGCGAAGATCCGCGTTGTGTCTCTGAGTCATGATATGGAGGACTCATCCATAAACCCAGCTTCACCAGGACACCTTTAAGGTGGTTTAAGGGCAACCATCGACTAATACACACACACACACTCAGGGGAGGAATACACAGTAGGCCTATATAAGAAGGTATGGCGAACCGTAAGGCTCATATTTCATCACTGACTAACTCAGGTCAGGATCAGTTTAGGAACACAGACAAAGATGGTGATGTTTGTGTTTGCTCAGATTATAATTAATATGCAAAGAAGTGTGCATATGCATGAACAGAAGTATAAAGTATATGCATTGTAACATACAAGTGTACATACAAACACACTTGGGTGGCTTACACAGCTGTATGAAGTCATATAGGCATATAGGTATCGATACAACCCAATAGTTATATTAATATTAAATATATTATATTAATTATTTTTAAATCACTTGTCAATGTGTTGCCTTATTTATTGTTTTGGACAAATTTCTATTGCATCGCCTATTTTACAAGTGCAATGTTACTTAAATAATAATGAATGTTTGTTTTGTTGTGGTCTCCTAATAAATGGTTTCAAATTTTATTTCCCTTCATGGTAACCCTTCCTTTTACAGTACGGTAATTACCAGCTAATGACCTGGTAATAAGATGTATTTACTATGTAATAACCAGGTAATTAAATGTAATTACCTTGTAATTACCAAGTACTTACCAGGTAATTCGACAGTATTTAATTACATATTTATCTGGTAATTACCAACAAGTTACCTAATGTAATTACCTGGTAATTACCAAGTACTTACCTGGTAATTACACAGTATTTAATTACATATTTATCTGGTAATTACCAACAAGTTACCTAATATAATTACCTTGTAATTACCAAGTACTTACCAGGTAATTACACAGTATTTGAGTACATATTTATCTGGTAATTACCAACAAGTTACCTAATATAATTACCTTGTAATTACCAAGTACTTACCAGGTAATTACACAGTATTTAATTACATATTTATCTGGTAATTACCAACAAGTTACCTAATATAATTACCTTGTAATTACCAAGTACTTACCAGGTAATTACACAGTATTTAATTACATATTTATCTGGTAATTACCAACAAATTACCTAATGTAATTACCTGGTAATTACCAAGTACTTACACAGTATTTAATAACATATTTATCTGGTAATTACCAACAAGTTACCTAATGTAATTACCTGGTAATTACCAAGTACTTACCAGGTAATTACACAGTATTTAATTACATGTTTATCTGGTAAATACCAACAAGTTACCTGATATTTACTAGATATTTTCCTGATATCTACCAAGTAATTACCCAATAATTACCTGTTAGATATCCAGCAATTGCATATTGTAGACAATAAACCCACTGAATGTGTCTGTATGTGACTTTGTTAGGGTGATAATAACTTATATATTTACCTGGTACTTACCAGGTATTTACTCAAGAATGATTGCATATTTACCTGGTAACTACCACTTATTAAACCCTGTGAATTACCGTGTAAGGAAGGTGGAACTGTACTGTAAAAGGAAGCGTGGTTTGTTTCAATGATATTACCATATACTTTCCTGGTAACTGTAGATTATAATCCTCTAGTTTTGAACATGGTCTCTGGCAAAAACTCCCATATCTCCCTGATAATTATCGGGTAATTATCAGGGTGATATCAGAGTTTTACAGAGTAGTTACCGTGTAAGAGAGGTGGAACTGTACTGTAAAAGGAAGCGTGGTTTGTTTCAATGATATTACCATATACTTCCCTGGTAACTGTAGATTATAATCCTCTACCACCCATTAGGGTGTGTAGTTTTGAACATGGTATCTGGCAAAAACTCCCATATCTCCCTGATAATTATCGGGGTGATATCAGAGTTTTACAGAGTAGTTACCTGTAAGAAAGGTGGAACTGTACTGTAAAAGGAAGCGTGGTTTGTTTCAATGATATTACTGTAGCTCCCAAGTAGTACACACGAGGCCAGAGGTCTTTGTTAGAAAACAGGATTTATTTTCCAGGTCGAACCAACCCGTGACAAATGGGTTTAAAGAGAACAATAATTCAAATCAATAAATACAATTGACAATATGCAAATGTCCGTTTTTTCAGCAGCACAACATGTGTTACATTTACACCAAAAACCACTACACACACCTCACATACAGTCCACAACTCAATATTAACTTGTAAATGTACAAACTTAACTTATATATACATATTCACCACTTTACGTCGTATGCAAATCACCACACGCACCAACCATGCAATGAATGCAACACAATACAATCGTTCACGTTCTTCATAGACGTAAATAAAAGATAAACATGCCTCGTCCACTGCTAACTACTTAAGGAGGGAATGTTCTAGTATGCGTCTTCCTTGTCCTTTATAGTTGTTCTACTTTAAGTGCCTTTAGCTTTTAACTTTAACTTATAGCTTATAGAACGCGCTGCCTCTTTCGCGCTGTTTGGCTAGGTGCGTTGCTAAAAGGTGTCGTATTCCGGCGGCAATTAGTTCCGCCCCAATGCCATTCTAAACAGTAGGAACAAAAAAAACGGGACGTTAACAAATTAAACAAACTATACCAGGAAAGTATATGGTAACCATGTACTTTCCTGGTATAGTTTGTTTAATTTGTTAACCTCCCGTTTTTTTGTTCCTACTGTTTGGGGCGGAACTAATTGCCGCCGGAATACGACACCTTTTAGCAACGCACCTAGCCAAACAGCGCGAAAGAGGCAGCACGTTCTATAAGCTATAAGTTAAAGTTAAAAGCTAAAGGCACTTAAAGTAGAACAACTATAAAGGACAAGGAAGACGCATACTAGAACATTCCCTCCTTAAGCACTGGACAGGCATGTTTATCTTTTATTTACGTCTATGAAGAACGTGAACGATTGTGTTGCATTCCATTGCATGGTTGGTGCGTGATGGTGATTTGCATACGACGTAAAGTGGTGAATATGTATATATAAGTTGAGTTTGTACATTTACAAGTTAATATTGAGTTGTGGACTGTATGTGAGGTGTGTGTAGTGGTTTTTGGTGTAAATGTAACACCTGTTGTGCTGCTGAAAAAACGGACATTTGCATATTGTCAATTGTATTTATTGAGTTGAATTATTGTTCTCTTTAAACCAGTTCTCACGGGTTGGTTCGACCTGGAAAATAAACCTGTTTTCTAACAAAGACCTCTGGCCTCGTGTGTACTGGAGCTACAGTAATATCATTGAAACAAACCACGCTTCCTTTTACAGTACAGTTCCACCTTTCTTACAGGTAACTACTCTGTAAAACTCTGATATCACCCCGATAATTATCAGGGAGATATGGGAGTTTTTGCCAGATACCATGTTCAAAACTAGAGGATTATAATCTACAGTTACCAGGAAAGTATATGGTAATATCATTGAAACAAACCACGCTTCCTTTTACAGTACAGTTCCACCTCTCTTACACGGTAACTACTCTGTAAAACTCTGATATCACCCCGATAATTACCCGATAATTATCAGGGAGGTATGGGAGTTTTTGCCAGAGACCATGTTCAAAATTAGAGGATTATAATCTACAGTTACCAGGAAAGTATATGGTAATATCATTGAAACAAACCACGCTTCCTTTTACAGTACAGTTCCACCTTCCTTACACGGTAACTACTCTGTAAAACTCTGATATCACCCTGATAATTACCCGATAATTATCAGGGAGATATGGGAGTTTTTGCCAGATACCATGTTCAAAACTAGAGGATTATAATCTACAGTTACCAGGAAAGTATATGGTAATATCATTGAAACAAACCACGCTTCCTTTTACAGTACAGTTCCACCTTCCTTACACGGTAATTCACAGGGTTTAATAAGTGGTAGTTACCAGGTAAATATGCAATCATTCTTGAGTAAATACCTGGTAAGTACCAGGTAAATATATAAGTTATTATCACCCTAACAAAGTCACATACAGACACATTCAGTGGGTTTATTGTCTACAATATGCAATTGCTGGATATCTAACAGGTAATTATTGGGTAATTACTTGGTAGATATCAGGAAAATATCTAGTAAATATCAGGTAACTTGTTGGTATTTACCAGATAAATATGTAATTAAATACTGTGTAATTACCTGGTAAGTACTTGGTAATTACCAGGTAATAACATTAGGTAACTTGTTGGTAATTACCAGATAAATATGTTATTAAATACTGTGTAAGTACTTGGTAATTACCAGGTAATTACATCAGGTAACTTGTTGGTAATTACCAGATAAATATGTAATTAAATACTGTGTAATTACCTGGTAAGTACTTGGTAATTACAAGGTAATTATATTAGGTAACTTGTTGGTAATTACCAGATAAATATGTACTCAAATACTGTGTAATTACCTGGTAAGTACTTGGTAATTACCAGGTAATTACATTAGGTAACTTGTTGGTAATTACCAGATAAATATGTAATTAAATACTGTCGAATTACCTGGTAAGTACTTGGTAATTACAAGGTAATTACATTTAATTACCTGGTTATTACATAGTAAATACATCTTATTACCAGGTCATTAGCTGGTAATTACCGTACTGTAAAAGGAAGGGTTACCCACTTCATGAGCCTATAAACTGGAAATACGAGTCTGGAAGCATCTGAAATACATTTACAATGTACTTCATATAAATTTAGGAATAAATAAAAATGTAAACTGTAGATCGAAACAACGTTGGTGGCTTGCTTTTAAAACCATATAGCTTTTATTTACCCAGGGTGCTACTTAAAATAATGTAAATCCCCAGAGCACAAACACACAACACAGCCATGCAATGAAATACCCATGATAATTGGGCGTTTCATTAGCTCCACACACACACACACACACACACACACACACACACACACACACACACACACACACACACACACACACACACACACACACACACACCTGGTATATGGTTTGCAATTAAAGTCTACTTTGAACACACACACACACACACACCACACACACACAAAAAAAAACAAGTGCAACAGTTTTTTTGTTAAGAAGTCTGCCTTTATATTATTAAAGGTGGTCCTCGAATGTTAAAGGCCCACAACAAGATTCGAAAGCCCTTGTGTCATGACATAAAATGACTTGATGTCAGAACTGGCTCAGTCTAGTGTAGTCTAATCCGTTATTCTCTCCACCTCCTTGAAATCTCTAGCGGACTTTCTGTTGGTCCTTTTGGCACTCACATGCAGTGCGGTGGTGCACCAGCGGAGGGCGCTCTTCCTTCAGGGGTTTAAGGCGTTTCGAGGAGTGTAGAGCGCCACAGGGTCGGTCCGGTGGATCCGTGCTCCATGCTTCACGTTAGATGCCATACTTAGTCTTCAGCTCCTCCACCTTAGCGATGTATTCAGTCATGGCGTCATCCTGGCTCTTTCCTGTTCAAAACAACCAGGATCAGGGGTGGGGGGGTAAGTTAGGACGATTCCAAGGGCCCGGCACTGACAGGGGCCCCTCAGAGCACACTATTATTAGAGGGGGGGGGGGGGGGGGGGGTGGCAATATTATATTCTTTCATAGGGCCCAAAATCTCTAGCGGTACCCCTGACCGGCATCAATAAACCATTTAACTATTACAGTTTTTCTCAATTGCTAAAACACAATTTCTGAAACCTTGCTCCATTTTCTGAAAACATTAAACACAAATCCTCAGCTTCAAGCACTATTTACAAAACCTCTGACTCCTCGTGCAAAATTAAACTTTCGCCTCAAAACAGATTTACCTGTGCTCAAAACCAAACACTGCTCTCAAACCATAAACAAAGCGATCAAAATGATATACACTATCAAGCAGTCAGTAAACAATACACCAAAAAATACAAAACACGTTGTTCAAAACATAGTTCTCAGGGAGAAGTACATTTTTCATCTCAAAACAAATTTCATATATTTCCGTCATCTTTTGATAATAAAATAGTTTTTTTTATAGCGCTTTTCTAAGTACTCAAAGACGCTTTACACCAGACAAAAACAAAATAAAAAAAATAAAATGGGTAGGGAGAGTGTATCGGAGTTGATGAATGAAAACATGTTCTATCATAGTAGCTCCAAATTGATCAGAAATTATACTCTGCTTTGCAATTTTTTTGGTTCATTCTCCTTGTACCCCTATTTTTACAGTACTGTACTCTGCATCTCACAAACTTGTCCTTTGTTTTTGTGATACTGTAATTCTTGTTCTTTGTTGATATGAACCTGCAACCAGTCAAAATCTATTGAGCAGTCAGTTCTTCCATCCATTCTTAGACTTTCTCCATCCAATCTTCAACAACCTGTTTGCTCTCTGAACTGGCTTATATTGGTTGTGTCACATGATTTGAAACAAGTGAAATCAATTTTGATTGGTTGTGTTTAATCAATGACTTGTGTTCTCTATTTTTATTTGATTGTTGCCACTTGTGTTTACCAGTATGGATGACATGTGCATTAGAGTGCAGAATGTGTTTTGAGAATGAGAATGTGTTTAGAGTTCTGCTGAAAAGTCTAAGTGAGATCTGCAAATTGTGTTTTACCATGAGAAATGGTTTAAGGTATTGACAACAGACTGCACAATTAGCTAAATGAGTTCAGGCAACTGCGAACTTTGTTCAGCCAATGGGTTTTAGTGTTTTAGCAATTGAGAAAAACTGTAAGCCATTTAACACAACATAGTCCAAAGGTAAAATAATAAACTTTGTGTTGCATATACTTGCACACAAGATATGAGGAAAACGGGAAATGGAGTTGTTAATGTTGTGCAATTTTCAATAGGAGTGCGATGGGTTCAACGCCTGAGCCATAAAACGTTATAGCTCCAGCTCATGCTGGACCTGGACCATTTCAGTCCGTTTATTTTTCTGTATAAGCGGTTGTACGCATGACATTTTGTAAATAAATTAGATATTTCTTGATGTGGAAAATTCAATTTAAATTAGACAAACCCTGCCAGGAACATTTCATGGAGATTTAGATTGATATCAACACTTTTTTTAATTTACCTCCGTTGACTCCTATATATAGTTTAGCGTAGCCAGACCCGTCTCCACGCTTCGTTTTAGCGCTGTGCCGGCGCTGGAGAAAGGTCTGCCTCTACTCACTATCATTCTGGCATAGGGGGGGAAAAAAATGCTCTGTCTTGTTTGTATTTCTTTAACCAATCGCGATCATCTTGGGTGGCGCTAAGCCCAGGATGCAGCAATGGTGGCGGATGGCTGAAGGGGGAGGAGTTATAAGGTGTAAGCCCCGCCCAAAGCCTGCCATTGGGCGACTCCTACAGTTGCCCAATGGCAGGCTCTGGGCGGGGATATGCCAACAACCTACATCCGGTAAGCCAGACCAACTCCTATACAACTGTTTCCGTTTCTCAGGGCCGCCAGGCGTGATGCATGAGGTGGGCGTGACTTAGCCGCTCTATATTCGGATTAGACGCTGGGGCGAACACAGCAGCTTCAACATCTGGGCAAGGATAGACTCACACACCAAACAAATACACAAACACACCAACAAATTAACAAAACTGTTACCTTTCTCTGCATCCCATGCGTTCCACTTGGCTTTTCCAGTGAAGTCAAACATGCCAGGGAAAGCTGGAGAGAGACACAAATTTGAATAGATACATTCACCAATTCAAATAAAAAAAATATTCAGTTCAGGCAGCGAACAGACGAGGCTCCACAAGGAGCACCACAAGGTTTTGGCCCGAGAGATTCTTCAATTGTGGTTCTCGGATATTCTCTGGATATTTATTTGTGCTTGCTGCGTTTACCTTTATATACGCATCATAAGCAGTCATAAGTCATAAGGAGACACGATGCACACAAACATTTCCTATACAAATGCACAGTATACAGGCAAAGGCTGTATTGTATTCCAGTCCAAGTCTTGTGCTGATCTGAACATATTATGCAAGAATGTTATCAATGTCCATTCATTTGGGCAGTGTACCGTTAACCCATAACCTTCTGCAAGATCTACATACTATACTGCATGCACTGTCCACCTCAATGTAAAAATCCCTTTCATAAGCTGATTTTTGGTATGGAGATTGGCCATGGAAAGTCTTCGCCCCTTTTAACGCGACTGAACCTTATGTCACTTGCCATATCATTGGAGGAGTGTCTACTATCTCTATTGGGATCAGTAAAGTTTATATCTATATATCTATCTATGAAGGCAGTCACAACTGGGGTTGTGGTTCAAGAGTAACTAAACACAACACATCTAAAAGCATGCCATGTGGAACCAATGATTTTATATTAATCGCATGAATGGACTTGATTTAAAAAACACACCTGAGAAACAAACTATCTTACCATAATATTAGGCTATGAATACCGCTGGACTAAAACATTGCTTCATTGTCTTAAAACAAATAATAAAGTTGGCCTAGTGGGTTACAGGGAACTGCAAACAAACATCGAATGTTTGCACATTCAACGGTACATAATGTCATCTATCATCAGGGCTAAACATGTTGAATTGGTCCAGTATTACCCGACACTGGAGAGCAATAAAGAAGTAACAATAAATCAAATATAATAACCACATTAATTCACTCTCGACTTGCTTTCTAATCGTGTGTGTGTGTGTTAGGGCTGAACGATAGGGTCAAATTCACTATATAGTGAAAATTATGATTTTCGCATCACAATTTTCATTGTCACTGAAAACTATTCAAATCAGGATGTGACATTTGTTGGGGTCTGTACCCAACCAACATGTTTTTTCTTACATCTGGAGAAAAACATGTGTAGGCCGCCAGGGCATCTCTGCAGCATTACAGAGACTTCATTTATACCGGTGTTACACATTTACACATTACCATTGCAGCTCCTA
>JAOPHQ010002753.1:17500-26782 GCA_030340625.1 Merluccius polli | reverse complement strand
CCGTACCTTAAAGGACCAGGAGGGAGGAGTTAAACGGCTCCTACTTTACCTCCAGGTGTGATGTTTGATTCGCCATTCAAAATCTGCCCTGATACCAGTTGGTACGGTCCACTGGATAGGCTGGTAATGGCTAATCAACATCACACCTGGTGGTAAAATAGGGGACCTTGCTCTGTGAGAATATCTGTTTCTAGTTGACTGCGTCTGCCTCTGTAAGGAGACAATTTTGACTTTAGACCGCTCCCGGCTCAATCCTGACCAATCAGGGCATCTCTTCCCTGATTGGTTCAGGGAATCCATCCTGCCTGTCAATCACAGGTGCGTGAAATGCAACACTTATCAATGGCTGAGAAACATAGGGAGGGAGGGAGCTCTCTTTACAACTCTCAAATCTTACCAACAGCAACTTGAATACCGTACTGATAGTGATGATGATGATGATGATGATGATGATGATGATGATGATGATGATGATGATGATGATGATGATGTTGATCCTGTGCTCCTCCAGCAAGTACAACATCTTAGTGGAGGACATCATGGTGCAGGAGGTGCAGTTCATCTCCTCCCACTCCTCCTGCAGCGACGTGCTCCGTCTCCTCGACTCCTCGTCCCTCAAGACGCTCCCCCTGGTGGACACTACAGGTGAGGGGGGGGGGGGGGGGGGGGGGGGGGGGGCACAACATCATGCAGTGGAATTCATCCCCACATGAACATACAGTGTATAGTGTAGTGTAGTAATGCAGGTAGGGGTCAGGGGACATCTTGATCTAGGATGCCTACAGGTAGACTGTGGACATTGGGGATCGAACCCAGAACCTTTCAGCTGGGGGTCAAACACCCTTAGCTACTACACTATCCTGTCTCCTTTTAAAGAACCTCAACTGTCTCCGAGCCCATGAAGCCTGTGTGTTAATACCACTTCCTGCTTCCAGATTCTATGATCCTATTGGGCAGCATCGACAGGCTGGAGCTGCTGGCGCTCTGTGATTGGTGGCTGTCACCAGAGAGGCGGATCCTCATGCAGGTGGTTTAAGAATGTAACTAACTAGCACTACTAGTAACTGATACTACTAGAGGTAACTAATAACTACCTTAATACTACTAGCAATGTAACTAACGCTAGTACCAGGTACTAATACTGAATGCACCTAATACTTAATCTACTAGTAACACTTCAAATAACTAACTAATCAAATACAACTTTATTTGTCTGGTGATGTTAGTGCAAAACCGCAATGCAAAGTGCTCAACAAAGGAGCCAACACAACAAGAACAAGACATTGGTTAAATCGTAAATATAGTTGATGACTCGCGTCTTCCATGGTCAGAACCCAGATCAGAACCTGGACCGGAGTCCAGATCAGAGCCTGGACCAGAACCCGGACCAGAACCCGGATCAGAACCCAGACCAGAACCTGGACCAGAACCTGGACCAGAACTCGGATCAGAACCAGGAGAACCGGAGAGTGGACCAGAGCTGGGAGGCCTTCGCCTTTGTAGATGAAGATGAGGAGGAGGAGGCAGAGAAGGTGAGACACAGTTGTTTTTTTCTGTTTTTTTCATTAGATATTTTTTTATACATTTAAATGTTCTATATTTATTGTATTTCCTGACTGACCTGAATGTAGTTATATACTATAATATACTATCACTACGGTCATGACTTGGTGAGCACTCGATATTCAGATTAAAACTAGGTGGTACAGTCCTCTGTTTTCCCTTCCCGGAGGAGAGGAACGGGCCGCTGCCGCCCAAAACCCCAGAACAAGAACCGCAGCCCTCCCACAGCGCTACACAGCCAGGTGAGACACTCTGTATGTCCCTCCCTCCACCACAGCACTACACAGCCAGGTGAGACACTCTGTATGCCCCTCCCTCCACCACAGCACTACACAGCCAGGTGAGACACTCTGTATGCCCCTCCCTCCACCACAGCACTACACAGCCAGGTGAGACACTCTGTATGTCCCTCCCTCCACCACAGTGCTACACAGCCAGGTGAGACACTCTGTATGTCCCTCCCTCCACCACAGTGCTACACAGCCAGGTGAGACACTCTGTATGTCCCTCCCTCCACCACAGTGCTACACAGCCAGGTGAGACACTCTGTATGTCCCTCCCTCCACCACAGCACTACACAGCCAGGTGAGACACTCTGTATGTCCCTCCCTCCACCACAGCGCTACACAGCCAGGTGAGACACTCTGTATGTCTCTCTCTCTCTCTTGGATTAGTAAAATTCTATAATTCGTCACATTCGTCATTTTCTTTCAGTGCTTCATCAGCATGACATCAATATGACATCATCGTGACATCGTCACAGCATCAGCATGACATCATCGTAACATTATCATGACATCATCGTAACATCAGCATGACATCAGCGTGACATCAGCGTGACATCAGCATGACATCAGCATGACATCAGTGTGATATCAGCATGAAATCAGCATATCAGCATGACAGCATGATATCAGCATGATATCAGCATGAAATCAGTGTGATATCAGCATGAAATCATATCAGCATGACATCAGCGTGATATCAGCATGACATCAGCATGATATCAGCATGACATCAGTGTGATATCAGCATGAAATCAGCATATCAGCATGACATCAGCATGACATCAGTGTGATATCACCATGATATCAGCATGATATCAGCATGACATCAGCATGACATCAGCATGATATCAGCATGAAATCACCATGACATCAGCGTGATATCACCATGACAACACCATGACATCAGCATGATATCAGCGTGATATCAGCATGACATCAGCGTAATATCACCATGACATCAGCATGACATCAGCGTCACATCAGCGTGATATCACCATGACATCAGCATGACATCAGCGTGATATCAGCATGACATCAGCATGACATCATTCCACCAGTTGAAGAGTCTTAAAGAGAACTGGGATATAAAACGGTCGGGTCTCCAAGTGTATTTTCAAGTATTTCCTGTCATGCTGTCATCTTTAGTCCTTATCTTCATCCCCACTATCCCCATCTCCTCTGGTGACTCACTCCGCTCTTTCTGTTGTCCTCACCGCACCCCTCTCACCCACCTCTCAGCTGACTCATCCCATAATTCACAAACTCTCTCTCTCTCCCTCTCGCTCTCTCTATCTCTATCTCTATATAAATATATGTATATGTAAAGGTCTCTCTCTCTCTCTCTAGATAAGGGTCTAGTACGGTCCATTCGGAGGGCTCTCAGGAACCTCTTCACCTCCAAACACAGACGAGCACAAGGCCAGACACAGGTGTGTGTGGAGGAATCTAATCTCATAATATAATATATTCATATTCATAATAAAATCATTTTTTGTGTATTATTTAAAATTAATGATTTCTTCAGTAAGTAGTGTGTAATAAGCAAGCCGGTCATTATTGTGAAATCAACCCCTTCAGCTCCTGCATCACCCTGTGGGGGTTTACCGGCTGGCTGTACATTATCCCTTCCATATTAAATGAATATGATATGATATATATTCAGTATTCAGTCCTGGTTGTCTCTCTGCATGTGCTTGGAGTTCAGGGGAGACTATTTAGATGCGTCTGATTGGCTGTCCTCTCCTTCCCCACAGAGATTTAGTAAAAACACTCTGAACCCATGTAACCTCTCTCCTGTCTGTCCCTCTGTCTGTCTGTCTCTTCCTCTCTGTCTCTCTGTCTGTCTGGCTCCCATACAGGAGCCCTCTCCTCCTCCCATGGCCAACACCATGACAACAGAAGAGGTACAGTATGGAGAGAGAGAGAGAGAGAGAGAGAGACCTCCTCTCTCTCGCCCCCTTTTTCCATCTCTCCATTGCTCTCTCCATCCATAACCTTTGACCCGGACCCTTGACCTTGTCTCCTCAGATCAAAGCGTGGGAGGCAGCAGAGATGGAAAAACCTATGGAACTTGACCAGATCCGAATTGACCCCTCCCCCTTCCAGCTGGTGGAGAGGACGTCCTTACACAAGGTAGCTCCACCCCCTTTATCCAGGTACCCTCACCTGGTTGGGTGCTGAGCTTAACGTATTGTGACTGATATATACTGATATAAGGTGACTTTATTGTGAAAGTTAGTTTACATTCATTTAAAAAAAAAGAAAGTAAAATAGGACAGTTGATGAGCATTGCATTGTGGGTAATGCCTCTTAACAGAGTAACTGAGCGCGCGGTACGTGTGATGTCATAGACGTCATCTTGCGATGATCGTTAACCAACTGCACGTTGGTTAGTTAACGATCATCGCACCACCCCCGAAACGCCACTTCACGCCGATGTTGTTTCCGTGGTAACGCTGCCAAAATGTCCGGCGCCTAGGCGCATCTTCCTCGGCGACTGCCCATCGAATCAGACTCACTCAGGGTCTCATCCCTTGTTGCTAAGCGACAGTCAGAAGAAGGATGACTGGATTGGATGGATTATATTTGAGTTCCAGTGATGGCTGAACTCTGTGTGTTGTTCTCTCTCTCTCTATCTCTCTCTCTCTCTCTCTCTCTCTCTCTCTCTCTCTCTCTCTCTCTCTCTCTCTCTCTCTCTTGGCGGGCTGCCTCGCACGCCCGCCCAAGCCTCCGCCCTTACATCCGCATAGACGCTATAACTCACCCACTGTGACTCATGATGGCCTCAGACTCCTCATTCAAAACTGGAATCCAAACCCGGCAACCTCCTTCTCCTTTTGTCACTTGTGATAAAAGCGTCTGCTGAATGTCCTGAATGTAAAAATGTAAAAATGAGTCCTAATGGTTTTGTGACATGTGTCCTGCAGACGCACACTCTGTTCTCCCTGCTGGGCCTCAGCCACGCCTACGTCACCAGCATCGGCAGACTGGTGGGCGTGGTCGCCCTCCCCGAGGTCCGCACACCCCAGTGTGTGTCCATGTGTGTGTGTGTGTGTGTGTGTGTGTCCGTGTGTGTGTGTGTGTGTGTGTGTGTGTGTGTGACCAAGGTCAGTCCTGAATAAACAGCTCTGGAGTGAATGAATCTGCAGCCATCTCCTCCTAAATAATGTCTGTCTGTCTGTCTCTCTGCATGTCTGTCTGTCTGCCTCTCTGTATGTCTGTTTACCTGCCTGTTTGTCTGTGTGTCTGTCTGTCTCCCTGTGTGTGTCTATCTGTCTCACTCTGTCTGTGTGTTGTCCATCTGTCTGTCTACCTGTCTGTCTGTCTCCCTGTGTGTGTGTGTGTGTGTGTGTGTGTGTGTGTGTGTGTGTGTGTGTGTGTGTCTCACTCTGTCTGTCCGTCCATCTGTCTGTCTCTCACTAATCTAGACTGTGAGACAGACAGGCTACATTAGTGTTAGTATCAATATCTGCTAGGTTTTTCCTCTGCCACCATCTTTATTTCTCACCTCTTTTCATTCGTCTTTTTTCTGTTTCCCATCTCTCCATCCATCCTCTCATACCTCCTTTCTTCCCCTCCCACCCACACACACATGCACACACACCTACATACACATACACACACACACACACACACACCCCTCAGCTCCAGAAGGCCATCGAGGGCTCCACCCACTCTGGCGTTAAGCTTCCCCGACCGCTGGCCAGCTTCCGTGATGTCAGCAGCCGTAACTCCGCCCCCAAACCCTCCCAGCCCTGCTCCTCCCCCACCTCCCCCTCTCCCCCCACCTCCTCCTCATCATCATCATCATCCTCAGAGAGACGTACAGACCGAGGCGTTACTCACCAGTACTACCACCAGTACCACCAGTACTCCCACCTGAACTTTTTAATAGAGAACTAAAAACTTTCATGTCTTAACGTTTCTTTTCAAAGCTGCTGTCAGTAAGATAAGAGAGAGCAGAAGAGAGCGAGATCCTCACAGAGCTGACGGATGGCTGTAGTATTTCTAACAAATTACAATCAAATTATAGCTCTTCAATCTTACGTACAGCACCTTTAATAATACTAGAATATATATAATGGCTCTTAAATCTTACCTACAGCACCTTTAATAATACTAGTATATATATATATATATATATATATATATATATATATATATATATATATATATATATATATATATAATAGCTCTTAAATCTTACCTACAGCAGCTTTAACTCTTGTTATTTTATTGTGTTCTTAAGCCCCGCCTCCTGCCACTAGCCCCTCCCTCTCCACCAGTTCACTATTAGTGAACAGCCACAGACACCTTAACATCACACCGCTCTCTCTGTCTCTCCATCTCTTCCTTAACGGTCTTTAAAAGTTGTTTTCTGTGACTTTTCAGTGATTTCCGTTATTTTTAAAAGGCTATACTGTTAACGTTCTCATCTCAGTGTCTTTTATATCCGTCTCAATGTGCCCTTATGAATATTGTAGTAGCATCAAATCACTTTCTCAGAATTGACATAACTTTGTTTGAAGGAATGGTCAAATAATGTTATTTGTTATTTTGTTATGTGCAACTTTAAAGGAGGCATGATATAGGAATATAGCTGAAAATGCACAATACACAATACCTCTCATTCAATCTTGTTCCTTTCTTCCTGTATATCTACAGGTTAGGATTACAATATGATAATAATTCATAAAAATAAAATAATGATAATAAACAAATTCACTTTATAATAACATTCATAAGTCATGTGTAAGCCTTTAGTTAATGAACCATGCGACTGTATGTGCGTGTGTGCGTGTGTTATACTGTGTAATGTTAGTACCCATCAGGATTCATATATATTCAGAATACAAACCGGGTTAAGGCCAATGTGTTTTATTAAAAAATGAATTGAACACATTATTGTTCGAGTGGTTTGTTATACGGTAATGACGAGGTCATGCAGTAGTCTTGGTCTCTCCCTGCATCGCCGACCTGTAAGTAACACCTCCCTCTCTCTTTACCAGTTTACCACGTCAGAAAATGTTTCAGTGTGTTTGTAGACATCAATGGCAGCGATATAGATTTACATCCGTCTCTCCCCAGACAGACAAGACTGGTGAACAGGAGAAAAACACGGTTGCGTTCGGTCGTTCCGGTCGAGGGAGCGGAGATACGAAGATGATGCTCCTCCAGGTGCTCTGCGAACCAGCGGCAGGTGTAGCTGTGACTCTTATCCTATTCCCACATTGGTTCACTGTTCACATTGATCCCATTGTTAACGGCACAATGAGTAGGATGTGTTGGTCGTGGTTTGTAAACGCAACATTCAAAGTTTGGCCCCTCCTCCCCGGCTGAACGCCACCAGAAGCGCTCGCCCGCGGGGGAACGCCGACCCCAGAAGTCTTTCGTTCCTATTGGCTGGGGGCGACCGACTGCCCAAAGGTCGACGCCCAGAAATGTCCCCAACAAAGTAAAATAAGAAAACACAGGCAGAGGGCAGCGTGTGTGAAGATACAGACGCCACCACACACTTCTAGAGGGTCATACGTGATGATTGATTGATTATTGATTACTTTTGTGAGTCTATACAGTTTTTGAGGAAAATCCTACTCATTGTGCCATTAACATTCATTCATCCTTCCATCCATCCCACCCATTCATCCACGCACCTATCATCCAACTTTCATCCATCCATCATTCTTCCAACTATTCAAAAAAACATCAATGTGTCATCCACTCATCCATCCACTCATCCATCCTCCTGTCCATCCATTTAAATAACCATCAGAAGTTTTCCTCCCAGCTGCTGTGGTCAGAAGATCCAGACAGGTGATTGGTCCATTGAACAACACAGAGGTGAGTCTAGTCTCTCATCCTCTTCATCCTCTTCATCACAACACACGTCTGGTTCACAGGAACACCTCCAGACCTCCTGAAGGTCTCATCACAACACACGTCTGGTTCACAGGAACACCTCCTGAAGGTCTCAGAACAAACGGGCGACGGGGGGGAAAGGGGGTCGGCTGGAATCGTTGATTACTGGAATATTACAAAGTCCTCCCTGCGCCAGTCTCTGTCTGACGGCGATGCGTCTCGCTCAATCGGTCGTCACGACAACCATCGTGGCGTCCTCCTCCGTCTTGTCCAGCGACCGGAGGGCGTAGGGCGTCCCGTTGAGCTGTGTCCGCTCCCCGGAGGAGGAGGAGGGCGGTCCTGGCTCCAGGGTTATTGTCACGTCCTCCATCTGGCAGAAAACAGGAAGTCACATCATGGTCTGTACATAATAACACACCCACACACAACACTGTGCTGAACTACAGCAGGCGTCTAAAACCTTTTCATCTACAGATCATTTCAGTGTGCGGTGCTTTGTGAACCCCTGGACTAGAGGATCGTTTTGTGGCTGTTGTTGTTGATGATTCACCTTCGTCACGTCCTCCTCCTCCTCCTCCTCCTCCTGCTGTTCTGAGAAGCCTTCTGACTCTGGCTCCTCCCCTACCGTCTCAACCCCGACCACGCCCCCAAGCACACCGTCAGCCATCTGCCCACTCAGGTGTCCAAGGATCTCCACCTGTAGGCAGGTACAGGTAAATATATCATACACCTGTAGGCAGGTACAGGTAAATACACCACTGGTCTACCTGTAGGCAGGTACAGGTAAATATATCATACACCTGTAGGCAGGTACAGGTAAATACACCACTAGTCTACCTGTCGGCAAGTACAGGTAAATATATCATACACCTGTAGGCAGGTACAGGTAAATACACCACTGGTCTACCTGTCGGCAGGTACAGGTAAATACACCACTAGTCTACCTGTCGGCAAGTACAGGTAAATATATCATACACCTGTAGGCAGGTACAGGTAAATACGCCGCTGGTCTACCTGTCGGCAGGTACAGGTAAATACACCGCTGGTCTACCTGTAGGCAGGTACAGGTAAATACGCCGCTAGTCTACTAAATGCATCACAGAAACTCTCAGGGAGAGGAAGTGACATCGACAGGTGTTTTACCTGCTGGGCGTCCAGCTGAGCTCCGCCCCACAGGTCGGCCAGGCGGGGATGGGTGGGCGGACCCAGGCTGTGGATGGTACTGTTGGGCGTGGCCTGGAGAGAGTGGGAGGTGCTGTGGAGCCGGGGGTCCATAGACTTGGGGAGGGAGGGAGGGAATTAAAGAGAGAAGGGAAGGGAGGAAGGAGAGAGGAAAGGATGGGGGAGTTAAGCAATAAGGAGGTTATACTTAATTAAATTAAAACGCGCCCTAGCTGTTCTAAAATCACTGTAAATCACAGACTCAAGTGGCTTATTGCTTTTATAAAACGGTTTTATATAGAGACTACCTAGTAAGATTAAAAAAAAATAAACAGCAACATAAAATGCGATCATTTATTGAAAACAAATCATTCTTCCCCCAAACAAATAAAGCTCCTCAAGACAGCAAAAT
>JAOPHQ010002753.1:0-12500 GCA_030340625.1 Merluccius polli | reverse complement strand
CAACATGAGGATGAGTAAGAAATAAATAAGCAAAATGGATAGAGAGAGATTCTTAAGAGATAATTATGATATATACTGTGTGTATATGTGTGTATATATATATATATATATATATATATATATATATATATATATATATATATATATATATATATATAGTGTTATTTTGCAAGTACAGTTGCCCCAACAATGTTGTCATTGTGGCTTTTTGAGTGAGTTGTATTTACAGCTTATATATCTATAAGTTATATAGATAAGAATAGCAACAACAGAACTTGCTATTTTGGATATTGCCAGAGCTGTTCCATTTCTTCTGGTACAGGGTTTTCAGTGCGTTGGATGAAACGTGTTGTCCATTCTAGCTTAATTAATTTGATGAACTGTTCCGCCCTTCCCTTTAAGGCATTGTCCTCTTGACGCAGAGCCTCTCCTTGCACAATATGCGACACCTTCACAAGGGAGTGGCGCAGTTTCAGTGCTGTTGAGGGAACTGAGAATCTGTTTGTTAAGGCATCAAACCCAGTCATATTTTTTACAGCCTCAAGTACTGTGTTGAACTTTCCTGGGTTGATCAAGTCCTTCAAAAAGATAACGTCTTTGTCAATTTTTCGAGCCGACAAATCGACAAATCGAAAACATCGATGTAGAAAAAAGTGGTCTCCTGGAAAAGTGGTCTACTTACTACTTCTACTACTTTTTTTTTCAAATGGCCAGAATATATACACAATCTCAACTAGCTATCAGGGGTCCGTTTCACAAAGCAGGTTCAACAACCTCTGAGTCTAATCCTAAACGCTGAGTTGATCTACTCTGAAATAGAAAACTCTCGGTTTTCGGTTCCAGAACAGCGGATTTGAGTTAATTTTATCAACTCAGAGTAGTTTCAGGGTTAAGCGTGTGCACCACAACTATAAAAAGCCAGCATCAATGGAGCCCCGATTCGACGAGTCACCATGGCAACAGGGAAGAGGAGGTCTACATTTTTCACCAACCTCCAATTGGAAATCCTAATGCGCTCATATGGCGAATTTCAACACGTTTTTAGAAAGAAGTGCAACACTGCTGCGTAAGTTTAAATGGAGTCCTTTGCAATCACAATAATATTAGAGGGGAAAACTGCTTGAATGGTAACTATTCATTTATTTCATTTAGGTGCAATCCCGCGGGGGAGAAGCGCACTTGGCAGCAGCTTAAGATGACATATAAAAACATTGTTCAAACAGATAAGACCTCGGCATGATCATTTTGATCATGTTTTACACTGTAAAGTAAATTTTAAGTGGCTATTTGACTGTATACAGTTGCCTTGCTCAGCATCTCTGACATTGTACAACGCCAAAACTCGACTGCTGACTGAATGAATGAGGAAATCAAATGGCGTGTGTGGCTGAAAGAGAGCGGAGACAGAGAGAACCTCGAGGTCCATTGTGAAAAACCTGGTCCCGACCAGGTTAGTTTCATAGAGTCTGTTACTACGGTAACTGACCGAGAGCTCAAGTTACCTCTCTCTGTGAAACTGGCTAGAGTTACCCCTCTTTCTCTGGTTTGAGTTACCTCCCTTTGTGAAACGGAAAACAGTGTTTCCCTCATTTCAGGGTTAATAAACTCAGAGTTTTCACTAAACCTGCTTTGTGAAACGGACCCCTGGACAGCGATTAGTTCTTAGGATCAGACAATAATTGCTCACTAATGCTGGCACAGTCATGCAAATTGTCTCTGGCAATGCAACTGCAAACAGGTCCACTTCCAGTTTTAGTCTAGATACTATCAAACTAGCAGGTTTATTGATTTTAATTCTAATAAATTGCTAAAGACTAATTTAACTATAGAGATAAAGTAGGATTTTGTTACTATACCATTTTGTTTCTAATCTCCACATTATATACCGCTTTTAGAGGGGGGAATGTGGAATGGATTTACATACTTTATGCTACTTAGTCTTGGGTTGGAGGAAAATCACTTTTAACACTTTTAAAGGGCTTTCAAAAGATAAAGACTAAAGATAAAGAATTACCAGCACATGATTGATTAAATAATCATTCATGTCTCTATGATAATTTCATTGTATGGTATTGTGCATGCTGTAATAATCAATGTGTTCATTGCATTCATAAGACACCACGCGCTTCACAGGTCCTAACTTTAAGATTAAATTGTGGTGAGTGCTGCCTCTGAGAAGTGACTTAGAGCGGGGGAGGGGTGTTGCTCTCTGCACATCATTCTGTGATAGCCTGTGCCTGTCTGGTCGTCTGCATTGTGGGGGATGGTTACCTGGAGTTGACGACAGTCGTTAGGCCTTTCTACAGTGAGTTCCAAGGTTGCAGTGGGGGATGGTGACCTGGAGTTGACGATAGTCGTTAGGCCTTTCTACAGTGAGTTCCAAGGTTGCTAACTTCTCATAGCCGAGATGTTGTCTCCAGGGTTCTAAATTAACTCTTTTGATTACCAGCCAATTTGGCTGGTAACTTTCTAAAGTTACCTTAGTTGAGTATGTGGGGATTTTTTTGGTCGCAATTGGTTTGCACATTTTTAAAAGTGGTGGGGACAAAATTCAAATTATAAATAGTAATCTACGCCTCCCCCCCCCCCCCCCCCCCCCCCCGTAATCTATGCCTATGCACACACACCAGCTTTAACCGCTGTTTTCTTTTTTATCCGCACTTCCAGACCGTCACTGGGGCTTCAGAGTAATGTCTCTGAGTAGAGCCCTCTCGGACTCACACGCCTCCTTCCTCTTCTCGCCCCCAGTCCAACCAACCACCGCCGCATTTAGTTTACGTTTAGGCTAACGTTACTTTTTAATTTACTTTAGCTCCCTTCTTTTGGTAGTTTCTGCTTCGTTCATTCATTCTTTTTCTTCTTCTTCTTCTTTGTGTTTTCTGTTTCCATGGTTACTCGCGCTGGTTGGTTGCACTGCCTGCGCGCAGCCAATGGGCGTCTTATACGTCATCACGTAGCATCACGACAGTGTTCATGGGAAATGTAGTCAGTACTGCCCAGGGAGCGAGAACAGTAGAGCGGCTCTGACTGACATGATTGCCTCATGCATCACCGGCCAAACTGGCTAGTAAGATTTTATTAACACCCGCCAAAATGATTTTTAACCCGCATTTGGCGGGTTGGCGGGTGTTAATTTAGAACCCTGGTTGTATCCAACTCAGACCGACTCGACTCAGGTATGCTTGATAGTGAATGGTCATACATCTTTGGTGACATTCCTGGCATTCCTCCCATACTAAATCATTATTTATATAAATGATTTGTTAAAAGCAGCCAGACGATACAAGGATGATCATTTGCAAGTCCCTGTGCCTATCAAATGCAAAGCCAGTGTGTAGATTTATTTTTTACTTGCTGTTAAACAGAAAAGATGGTTCCCACTTGGAAGTCCCCTCATTGCCTGTACAAAATGACACTGGTCCCCTGTTAGATGGTATGGAGTGACACTTACACTCCAGCATTTATGTATTCATTAGGTTAGAAAAAAAAGTTTAGTGCTGTCTCTATAGTAGATAATAAATAATAAATAAATAAAATATTTAATTGTGATTAATCGCATGATTGTCCATAGTTAACTCGCAAATTAATCACACATTTTTTAACTGTTCTAAATATCTTAAAATTATGTTTACAAGTTTTTTATATTATTATTAACATGGGAGTGCACAATATGCTTGCTTTATAAAAAAAATAACTGTACATGTTGAGGAAACATTTCTGACAATTGTGGGATCTGTGATTCACATCAATAGAATATATTTACTGTTAAAGATAGATTCCACTATTTCACTAGAAGGTCCCCTCTTGTACTGTTAAGACTGACAGAAGCAACAGTTGCTGTTGGCAAACACTCATTGAGTGAAACAATAGGCACAGCTCCCCTGCTGCAGTGAATGGAGTCCCCTCTTAGATATGTAAATATCGCTTAAGGCCAGGGTCTTAGACCACTGACTGTCTGATTGATGCTGGATTTAAAATTCAGACCAAAATAAATCTATATTTTCTAAAATCAATAATAAGATATCTTGCATTATTGATTGTTACATTAGACACTAACAACATGAGGTTTTGTTAATGAGCAGACATGCCAAGAACATAACCAGTTCAAATCCATTCATCTGTGTATTTTACATTTGGTAAATGTTTTTCTAAATAGTATTGTCTGTTCTTTGAATGTGAACTTATGTAAGGGACAGTATTTTCTAAATTATCTTTTTCCACAATAACATGACTTCAGTTTTAACTACCACAATTTATCACCGTTCAATCAATCAACAACCACTGTTCCCTGCACTTGAACAGCCTTAAAGCTATCATCTGTCTTTTTGACGGAATTACCAACAGCATATATCAGAACCTGCACAATAGTATACAGACCTTCAAAGAAAATTTGATGTGTAGAATTTTGTTTTTAACTTTGTGCTGTTAAACAGAAAAGATGGTTCCCACTTGGATTGTACAGAATGACAGAAGTCCCCTCATTGCCTGTACAAAATGACACTGGTCCCCTGTTAAATGGTATGGAGCGACACTTACACTCCAGCATTTATGTATTCATTTGGTTAGAAAAAAATAGTTAACGGCTTTCTCTATAGTAGAAAATAAATAATTTGCCATAGAGCCTTTAGACAGTTCTTCCATAGTTCATAAGGGACATTTTGTCATGAGAAAAAAAAACTTATATACAACAGGGCTAACTAGGGCTGTCAATCAATTAAAATATTTGATCGTTTTTAATCACATGATTGTCCATAGTTAACTTGCAAATTTCAAATTTATTGCACATTTAACTGTTCTAAATATATCTTAAAAGATGATTATTGATGAGGATTTCATTTAGTATTTTCCATAATTTATGAATAGATCCATGCAGGAGTGTGAGTGTCGCCCCATACCATTTATCAGGGGACTTCTGTCATGTTGTACAATCCAAGTGGGGACCATCTTTTATATTTTAGAGCACAAAGTGTGTCTGTTCTTTGAATGTGAACTTATGTAAGGGACAGTATTTTCTAAATGATCTTTTTTCACAATAACATGACTTCAGTTTTAACTACCACAATTTATCATGGTTCAATCAATCAACAATCACTGTTCCCTGCACTTGAACAGCCTTAAAGCTATCATCTGTCTTTTTGATGGAGTTACCAACAGCATATGTCAGAGCCTGCACAATAGTATACAGACCTTCAAAGAAAGTTTAATGTGTAGATTTATTTTTTACTTAGTGCTGTTAAACAGAAAAGATGGTTCCCACTTGGAAGTCCCCTCATTGCCTGTACAAAATGACACTGGTCCCCTGTTAGATGGTATGGAGTGACACTTACACTCCAGCATTTATGTATTCATTAGGTTAGAAAAAAAAGTTTAGTGCTGTCTCTATAGTAGATAATAAATAATAAATAAATCAAATATTTAATTGTGATTAATCGCATGATTGTCCATAGTTAACTCGCAAATTAATCACACATTTTTTAACTGTTCTAAATATATCTTAAAATTATGTTTACAAGTTTTTTATATTATTATTAACATGGGAGTGCACAATATGCTTGCTTTATAAAAAATGTAACTGTACATGTTAAGGAAACATTTCTGACAATTGTGGGATCTGTGATTCACATCAATAGAATATATTTACTGTTAAAGATAGATTCCACTATTTCACTAGAAGGTCCCCTCTTGTACTGTTAAGACTGACAGAGTACTGTTAAGACTGCTGTTGGCAAACACTCATTGAGTGAAACAATAGGCACAGCTCCCCTGCTGCAGTGAATGGAGTCCCCTCTTAGATATGTAAATGTCGCTTAAGGATTCAAGTCCCCTCTTGGCAACTACTTTAAAAAAATAAAAAACAACACATTTGAAGTTATATTATGACAAAAGTACTTCAAACTAAACACTGTATTATGTTTTTGTATTTTTAAAATGACCAGAAATAGAGGTCCCCACTTGGTCGATGAAAACCGATAGTCCCCTGTTGGTAAAGTAAACGTGTATGTGTGTGTGTGTGTGTGTGTGTGTGTGTGTGTGCGTGCGTGCGTGCGTGCGTGTATGAAAGAGAGATAGAGCATGAGGGATGGTGTGTGTGTGTGTGTGCACGTGATTGTGAACTTTTGTGTGTGAGTGTGTGATAGAGATGGAGTTTGTTTGCGGGTGTGTGTGTGTGTGTGTGTGTGTGTGTGAGAGAGAGAGAGAGAGAGAGAGAGAGAGAGATTGACTGTGTGTGTGTGTGTTAGAGAGATTGAGTTTGTGTTTACGATAGTCTGTGATAGAGTGTGTGTGTGTGTGTGCGTGCATGTGTGAAAGAGAGATAGAGCATGAGGGATGGTGTGTATGTGTGTGTGTGTGCACGTGATTGTGAACTTTTGTGTGTGAGTGTGTGATAGAGATGGAGTTTGTTTGCGTGTGTGTGGGTGTGTGTGTGTGTGTGTGTGTGTGAGAGAGAGAGAGAGAGAGAGAGAGAGTGATTGACTGTGTGTGTGTGTGTGTGTGTGTGTGTTAGAGAGATTGAGTTTGTGTTTACGATAGTCTGTGATAGAGTGTGTGATAGTGTGTGTGTGTGTGTGCGCATGTGCGCGCATGCAAGAGTATGAGGGACAACAACTTCTGTTTGTGTGTATGTGAGAGAGAGAGAGTCTTAACAGTGTTTCTGCTCGTGCGTATACGTGTGTGTGCATTCGTGCACGCGCGTGTGCGTGTGCACTACGGGGCCAGCTCCTCAAGTAAATATTTGGCTACCTGCTCCCTCCAGCATTTGGTCCCAGACGTGCATCTATCACTTTAACACAGATCTACTCTATCATTTAGCCAGTCCCCCCCCCCGGGGGCCACAGTCTATACACTCCCTTTACATCTCAGCTATGCAGCCAGACTTTGTGAATGAGTATTTAGGAATATTACATTACAACATTTGTCAATGATATCATGTATCTGTGTGCACATGGGTCATTGTGTATAGTGGATGTATGGAGAACGTGTGTGTGTGTGTGTGTGTGTGTGTATGTGTTGTTTCACGTTTGCGTTGGTGTATACGTTAGTCTATGTGTTTGTCTGGTGCTGTACGAGGCGTGTGTGTGTGTGTTGGTCTGTGTGTGTGTCTTGCTGTGTGTTTTTTTTCAGTATATGTTAGTGTGTATGTGTTGGTCTATGTGTGTGTGTGTGTGTGTGTTGGTGTGTGCGACTAAAACAAATCTCTAGGTATAACAGGCGAATCAACAAGCAGCTCTGTTCATGTGGTATTGAACCGACTTCACACTGCCCTCCTCCTCATTCATTTCGCATTGCCAGACATAAACAAAGACAGAGTGAGGCAGACGAGACAAGAATGCCCTCAGAGGCTAATCAATAGTGGGAGAAACGTAAAAAAAAAAAAAAAATGGAGGAGCCCATCGCAGAGTTATGACCACGCTAGGTTTCAGTGCGAGAGAGAGAGAGAGAGAGTCGTGTACTGTATGTCGGTATGGTGGAGATAATTGGAGTTTGCTGTTAGAAGACATAAGCTGCGTTCTCACCTCCCTAACATTATAGATATTATCAGAGTAAAAGCAAATGTTACGGTGGGATTTGGACAGTGATGGGCAGTAAGCTACTAGCTTAACTACATTTGTCAGTAGCTGGTCGGTAACGTCGCTATTTACAAAACCAAGTAACTTTTCAGTAGCTAAGCTCTTTTATTGATCAAGTAGCGCGGTAGCGTCCTCGAAAGCTACTTTCTCCTGGACATTTCTGATGTTCATACAACAGCGTTTCCTTGCAGCCATCAACACACACAAGAAGAAGACGTTTGAAGATGTTTGTGTGTCCACGACAACAAGCTGGGTACAAGCATGCGTAGGCTTTGGTGACGACACACACGCACACACACACACACACACACACACGCACACACACACACGCACTCACACGGAGCCACTGAGGGAAAGACAGGATGGCAGAGAGCCCAAGTGCCGAAGGGTCTGAACCTGAACATGCTCATGTGACACCTATTGGGCTGTTGTTAAATAACAGTTCTTAGATGTTAATTTGTAAACTAAACTCGTGCCTTTGTCCTATCCAGGGTCATTGCTATCATTTTTCCTTACCTTATTTATTTTATTTACAATTTCAAAAGGCATTCTCATGTAACTAGAGCTAAAAATGTGTTCTGATTTGTCTTTGTGTTTTGGGCTATTGTTCAATAAATATCTAAACATATTTTAGCCTTTACCTGACTGATAACTTTATCTGTTGATCACTGAAATTGCATTGATTTAGCATGCAGTTTGTTTAATAGAAAGTAGCTATAATGTAGCAAGCTACTTTTGACAGATTTTTGTAACTTAGCTTGCTACATTTTTATGGGTGGTAGCTTCTGTGTAGTGAAGCTGAATTTATTGGAGAGTAGCTGGTAGCTTAGCTCACTACACATATCAAGTAGCTTGCCCATCACTGGATTTGGACATATATATTGTATTGTATTGGTCCGTCATGATTTGGCATAAGATAGAAGACGCTCTGACGGTGTTATTATGGATATTATTGGTGGTTGGTAATCTATGCCCCGCTGACCTAGCTGTATTTGGCCCTCTCAGTCTTGGTGATACAATCAGGAAAACGTGTATGACAGAGGGGAAATGTGCTTACAAGGTTATGGTCTATGTTGTAGTTGACTGTGTGTGTGTGTGTGTGTGTGTGTGTGTGTGTGTGTGTGTGTGTGTGTGTGTGTGTGTGTGTGTGTGAGAGACGGTTTTCAGAAACAGTTGTTGATCTTGCAGGTGTGAAGCCTGCTAGCTGCGTGTGGCGGTGCCGTCAAAAGAAATGTGTGTGCTCAGCAGATCTCATGGAGCGGAAATAAACCAACCAACCGCCATACAAACAAACAAGCAAACAAACAAAAACCGTGAACTTTATCCTACCTCTTGCTCAGACTTCCTCCTTCGTGCCCTGATGTTTGCCAATGTCTCCACCGCTAGCTCGTCGCTATCTCCAGAGAGGCTATTAGTGTGTTCCCTCTCCCCGCTCGAAAAAACCCAAGAGTCGTTTTTACTTTCACTTTCACTTTCGTTTTGTTGTGACAGCATCGCCACAGGACGGCAGCAGCTGAAACCAGCTAGCGGATAGACCCCGCTGTGTTCCCCCTGCTGGCGTTCGATGTTCGATGTCCGACATCATGCACGCATGCACACACACACACACACACACACACACACACACACACAACGTACACCGTATTCTGGCAGTGTTGGGGAAGCTACTTTGAAAACATAGCTTTGCAATGTACCAATTACTTCACACTGGAAGAAGTTGAACTACAGCACGATACCTTAGGGAGAAATCTAGTTTAAAAGCTACTTAAAAAAAAGTAGTTCAAGCTACTTTGTAAAAAATTATCAAATTGACGATATACAAAATAATTAAATAATTCAAAAATGCCACTCAATTGAGTTTATTGCAAATAGTGCCCACTTATTCACAGGTCATACATGAATGCAAAAAAATAAAATACCCCACTATCTATTTGGCTTCAGGGGCTTTAATCAGCCCTGACTTTGACAAGGGTTAAAAACCTCTGAAGGAAAAATGGACTACAGTTACGTGATGGGCCGGGCTGAATCAAGAAAGCATCCCCAAATATGCAATGTTTCCCCCTAGTGGACCAGAAAATACACTAACGAAAACTGAACTTCTAATTACTTTTTATGCATCTAAACATGATAGTGTATTAAATACGTCATAATGGTGCGTATCTCTTAAGAACATAGACATTTAAAGGGAAGCAATTTTAAAGATAGAAAATGTTAATTCGACAGAGAATGTGTTTCATGATTGATATTATGTAATGGTTTTCCAGAGGGTAGCACAGCCAGTGGCAGTGGAGAGAGTCTCCTAGCCTATACTGAGAGTGAGAGATAGTGACATTAGTAGGATGCTTTTTAAGTCAAGTGCGATCCAGTTTACTCTGTGTAGGTACATTAGTAATGCAACCATGCAAGTGTTGGGTAAGTAATCATGTAAGTACGCCCGTAATCATGTAAGTGGTCGAGGAACTGGTATCTCAATCTCAAACAGCGTGAAAATGGTGGAAAATGCATCAGCACAAGATGTTTCCAAATCTTAAAAACGCCTCTGCCAAGCAGGATTACTCAGTTATCCATGTCACTTCTAAAATAGCATGCAAGAACTTCTCTGAACATTTGTGAGTAAATGGCAATAATCAATACTTGACTAATTGACACCTAATATATTCAGTTTTAGAAATAGAAGTTTTAGAACAACAATCCAGCTGCCTGGATTACCTCTGAGACCTAAACCTGCCCTAAACCCTTGTTGTACACAAATTCTGGATTGTGCATTATCTGACTACAACTATACAAAAAGTAGCAAAAAAGTAATACTACTTGAATCACTATGCAAATGAATGTAGTTGAACTACCAGCAAGCTCCTGCAAAATGCAGTTTACTAGTTTTATCGACATGCGTGGTAACCCCTTGATAACCTTTTCTGTGTTTCCAACAGGAACTGAGAAAGTAGGATCACCCATTTGGACAGGGAATTTATATTTCCTTCGTGAATCGAGAGGTTTACAATTCAAAGCACAGGTGCGTCGTGGTTGAAAAGGGTGAATTCTTCAATATTTTCTATAATATTTCTGTAAGATTTGCTGAGGCTGGTTGCTAGAAATATCAAATGATTTAGTAAAAAATGAAGACTGTGTAGTAACCCAGTGAAAAACATTTGAACTGTGGTTCCAGGGGCATCGGCCCTCAGACTCCAAACATTTTAAAGGGTTTTGCTTTTTGCCTCATCGCTCAGCACTATTTTCAGACTTTTTTTGGCTGTGCTGCTTTTGGACGATGATTGATCACCAGAAGGAAAAATACAAATATTAGCAAGGTTACAATGTCTAGCTACAAATGGCAAATGGTTGTAACCATGAGAGAGCCATATGGACGTAGGCTATTCACCACCATAAGAAACGGGTATCCAAAAATAATTGAATAACTCATTGACTTGTATGTATTTGGCACACAAAAAATATATTTTTCCTAATGAGCTGCCATTTGTCTGACCTTAGTGAGCTACGATTTCAAATCCACCAAGAAAAAAATCCCCTGAAACAAAATAAATGCTAGGAAATATTTGCTAGCTAGCGTCACCTGGGCACAGCTTGTTGCTAGGCAGCAAAGTGTGTAGCTTGTGTTAGCACTACAGAGCTCCCACATCAGCTAAGTGGTGTGCTTGCTCTTGACCTCCCAATTCCCACGTGTCGAAAAATGACTAAAGTACTTTGAATACTTATTTATATACTCATATATTTATTTAAGCTGAGCTTAAATAAAGAAATATTAATTTAATGCTGAGCCCACAATGAACAGGAATTATACTCTGCTCCATTCCAAAGTAATTGTTTAACTTTGTTGCTTTGTTTAACTTAGGCCTAATCTTCAAGTCCTGAGTAATGTTTTACCAAAAGGCTGTTTCAAAAAAACAATTCAACGGTCTATTTTGTCATATAATAACAAGTATGAAACATTAAGGCAAGTCTAACTGATTCATACAAGGTGAGCTAAGTTAAGATAAGTTAGCTCAAACACATTTTTTAAAACAACCATCTTTTAACATACATTTTTTTATGATGATGATGGTGATGATGAATTAAGTACTTTTCCTTAAACACCGATATGCACGTTCCATTGTTGCACAAACCCCCGTCAACACACACAGTTGCCCAAGTGTACCATCAACAACTGATATGTGTTCTCTCTCTCCTGGAAACCACATGGCCGGTGAGTTTCCCGCCTCGTGCTTCTTAACTGTGGAATTAGGGCGTTAGACCAACACATGGTTCCTTGGTAATTTTGAATTTTTTGCCATTTTAAATTCCTTGCGCATTAATTCCTCTTTTGAACATCGAGGAAGCATATAATTGGGCTTTAGGCTTGGAGTGAAAAGAGGGATTGTGGAATGGAAAAATACAACACAGTTTGTGTTTCAATGGCTAGCCATTATAAGCCGCCCATGGTTATCTCACATTCAACAGCAGGAGCTGAACAACGTGTGCATGAGTATGTGCACGTGTTTGCGTGTGTCTTTTATTTATGAATAAATGTGGCCATTAGGAGCTGTCGCAATGTGGAGGAAAAAGGTTGTGTAGTACCTTCAAAGTCATATGTGTGTGTGTGTTGTGGTAGGGGGGGGGGGGGTAGTAGGGGGGGGGTGGGGGGGGGGGGGGGGGGGGGGGGGGGGTGTGGCCGTGTGTGTGTTCATTTATTATTTATATATACAATAGTATGATGTTGCTGTAAAAAGGTCAAGCACACCTCCTAGAACATGACTGAAATACAAACACAATATCCAACTGAACACTAACTCTATACTAGTTAACTCTATTCAAACCCACACAGTTAACTCTGCATTATACCACGGCCGGGTGAATAAATACTGCAAAAACAACATGCTCATGCACCACGGAAGAATATTTTATCATTTCAGCTACTTAAAGTTGATAAAAAAAAAA
>JAOPHQ010002752.1:17500-29606 GCA_030340625.1 Merluccius polli | reverse complement strand
GAATAATTGTGGGTCTCTTTGTGTGTGTCTGCCTGACTGACTGGCTGTCTATCTGCCTGACCGACTGCCTGACTGCCTGCCTACCTGTCTATCCATCCATCTGACTGCCCACCTGGCTGTCAGTCTGCTTGGCTGTTTGTCTGTCTGTCTATCTGGCAGACTACATGCCTGGCTGACTGTTTATAGGCCTACCTGTAAAACTGCCTGACTGCCTGGCCGAGCGTGTGTGTGTGTGTGTGTGCTGTGCGTGTGTGTGTGTGTGCGTGTGTGTGTGTGCGTGTGTGTGTGTGTGTGTGTGTGTGTGTGTGTGGACCCCTGAAGGAGACACTTGTGGGAAGGAAAAGGGGGTCTCATGGAGAGAGATCAGCTTGTGTAAACACTCAGGTTAATGAAGCTCAGAGGGTCTAATCCCATGGCCCCTTTTCACTCTTCCTCTCTCCCACACACACACACACACACACACACACACACACACACGCACACACACACACACGTGCGCACACACACACACACACACACACACACCACCCCACCTCACTCTCTTCCACCATAATCCCTTGCAGGAACGGGAACTGTCAATCAGATGTGGACCCCAGGGGAAGAGAGCTGGAGTATGTGGCGAGGCGGAGGGGGGGGGGGGGGGGGGGCGGGGGCGAGGGGGTTGGGGGGGGGGGGGGGGCGTGTGCAGCGCGCTCCTGCGTGGCGTTGGGTGTCCTTTAGGGCAAGAGACCAACTCTGATGATGGTGGAGGGGAGAGGGAGGCGGTGCAAGACAGACTTGCGGAGGAGTGGGGGTGTAGTGGTGGGGGGGGGGGGGGGGGGCTGGTGGGGGTGGGGGGGGGGGGTTAATCAGCAACACATGAGCCACAGAGAGAGAGTGAAAATGGGGGCAGGAGGGTTCAAATCCAATCGCTGACATCACGCAGTTTTGGTCGAGTCTATCAGACGAAACACACACACGAGGCGGAGCTGCTGGAAGCTGTGTTTTCATATCCTGAAATAACACGCGCTGCGTTGTCATGCCAACGTCCCGCGGAGAAACAGTTGTGGCACTGATGTCCCCCTGTGTGTTCACGTCTTCGCTGGCCCTTAATGTGTAAATCAAATGAACTAGAAGTAATGTGATTGCTAACTCTGGACGCTTTAAGGAGTCGTTTGTTGAGGAGTGTGTCTCAGTCTCAACTGTTGTCATGACAGCGCGGTGTGTAAAATGTGTGTGTGTGTGTGTGTGTGTGTGTGTGTGTGTGCCCCTCGGGAGTTTCATTTGTATGTATGCGTGTGTTTCTACCTCTGAGTCACCGCCGCTGAGGCTTGAGGCCTGAGGAGCGGTAAACAAGATTAGCTCAGGAACAAAAACCCAACGATGTCTCCGGCCGCCGCACCTTCTCAGGGCTCACAGAGCAGCAGGCGGGTGGACACTGCATCCTGAAAGAGATCCCAGAGGATGAAACGGCCGCCAGTGTGTGTGTGTGTGTGTGTGTGTGTGTGTGTGTTTGTTGTGTGTTGTGTGTTTTGTGTAGTGCCATGTGGGACTTCTCGTGGGTAGTCGGCTGCTGTCTCTCTCCACTTCCTCTCCGGTCGACTCCCAGTCTTGTCTTTTCAACGGCGATGTGACCACCAACACCCAAGGGCTCATCTGGAGGGCGCCATTCAACCGGTACTGTTGTCATAGCGATTATACTGTATCATGTTAGTTTGTATAGTATATATTATTCAGTATGTCGTTATAGATATACACATACTGTGTATACCAATAATAAATGCGTCCCTAATGCTGGCTCTTAAGTAAAAAACCCAACAAAGGAAACCCCAATAAACTTATCCTGCAACATTTCTGGGGCGATATGCTTTAAATTATAAAACATTAATAAATATAAATATAAATATTTATGCAGCAACATTCAAAAGCAGAAGAATAACCATCCTGTGACATGTACAGTTCTTTAGAGCAAAGAAGTATTCATACAAATGTTTGTATGTTATCTCTTTACATTTAATAACATGTAAACATTACATTTAATAAAATGTAAAGAGATAACAAAAACACCCAAAACACAAAGATTTTGAGAGATATTTTCCAAGGAACAGGACTGGCTGATCATGGAGCGTGAGGGCTGATGGGTTTGCAGCCACACATGCTCTACTTTTATACATTTTTAACATACATAATGCACATACACAATCCAGGTAAGATAATGATAGCACATATAACATACATGTATCTTTATTGGAGTTTACCTCTGCTGTGGGGAGGCATGGCCTATAGGGTCAATGGACCAGAGCCCTACACCAGCAGGGTTCAAACACTGTGTGGTTGATTGATCGGCGCTGATGGGTAGAGCCTATTTCAATTTCTCATAGAGGGGAAATGAACAGACTCAATGTATATATGGGCATATCTTGAATATATTTAGAATTCATATAGGCCTAATATAATTAAATATAATATTTGATAAATATAATCTTATTATAACGTGTAAAACATTATAAACAATAAATATGTTGGTTTGCGTTCCTCATGTGTCATTTGGTTTAACCCATTAAGTATATAGTCTCCCTCATGTCTCCACTGTGGAAGTTCACATTTGAATTTCAGTTCCTGGTTGTCTGTCTGCTGGCGTGTTTCATGGTCAGCCTCATTCACCCATCATTATATTGTTTTGGCCTCGTTTATGTTTTTGGTATGTATTTCCCACTACCTGTTTTTGCATTATTTGAGGTGAAAATAAAAACCCCCTTTTGGTTTAAACTGCCTGCGTTGCTGTTTTCCCCGGCGTTCGGCGCACGGAGCGTTTACCGGACAGATCTGATCTTCAGACGTCTCTTCCTTTTCTCACACTTCTCAGTTTTCTGCGGCCCTCACCACTATCCCCTGTCTCCGCTCCTGTATGAATTGAAGTGGGTTTGTGTGTGTGTGTGTGTGTGTGTGTGTGTGTGTGTGCAAGCGTGCATCCATGTGTGTGTGTGCGAGTGTGCATACACAAGTGTGTGTGTGTGTGTGTGTGTGTGTGTTTCTTGCAGAGCACCAAAGGCTGGTGTTTTATGATGGCGAGGGTTACTCTATGATGATGAAGATTTATCCCCTCATACTCTCCTCTCATTTATTTCCTGTTCCCTTGCTGCCTATAAATCACAGTGTATAAAGTCAAGCTTGGCCCCGTGCCACTGGTGCCACGGCAGACGAGCCTCAGGGACCGGGAACTTAGCAGGGGCCCAAAGAAAATCACAGGGACGTAAAGTAAAATGACGTAAAAAAAAAAAAAAGAAAAAATGAAACCGGCATTTTATCACCGTTCGGTCATTTCCGTGTACATTCTTGTCAGTGAGAATGAAGAATGATCAAAGACCTTTCCACCTTTTCTTTAATCACAAACTCTGGCAATGGGAGAAATACCCCAAGCGAGAAAAGAAAGAAGAAGAAGAAGAAGAAGAAGAAGAAGAAGAAGAAGAAGAAGAAGAAGAAGAAGAAGAAGAAGAAGAAGAAGAAGAAGAAGAAGAAGAAGAAGAAGAAGAAGAAAAAAAAAAAAGAAGAAAGTACAAGAAAATGTGCAACTATTTATTGCTATCTTGGCACCGAGGGGACGCCGGAGCGTTGCTGGAGCTTCAGCTCCGGTGAGATTTGGGGGGGGGAACAGAATAAAGTCTGTTAACACCACTGAGCTGGCGGAGCGCGTCTGTCAGAGGGGTCTGCCCTATACCGGAGCCAGATGGCAGCCGGGGCGAGCGAGGCAGCGAGACACAGAGAGAGAGAGGGTGAGAGAGAGAGAGAGAGAGAGAGAGAGGTTATGGGGGGTGGAGAGGTGGAGCAGGGGGGGAGGCGGGGGGGGGGGGGGGGGGGGGGGGGGTTAAAAACTGGGTGGTTTGGGGGTTCCCCTGGCATCCTTATTAAAGCCGAGCGGCTCAACCACACACACACACACACACACACACACACAGGGACATGGACACACACACACACACACACAGTGGTACGCTCCCTTCCTCTCCATGCTCCGTGCGCACAGTGGCTGAAGCATTGAGTGGAGTCCAACGGCGATGGTGGCGTTCCAACGTTAACATGGCACAGCCCACAGCCCACGTGTACAGGAGGCACCGTGGAGCAAGAACAAGCCGCACGCCAAGTTTTTCTTCTTCTGTGGTCAGAGCCGATGTGTGGCATCTGAGAATCACGCCAGGATCTTTTCCTGCTCCTGCTGCCAGCTCTCCCTCCCTCCCTCCCCTTCTTCTTCTTCTTCTTCTTCTTCTTCTTCTTCTTCTTCTTCTTCTTCTTCTTCTTCTTCTTCTTCTTCTTCTTCTTCCTCCTCCTCCTCCTCCTCCTCCTCCTCCTCCTCCTCCTTCTTCTTCTTCTTCTTCTTCTTCTTCTTCTTCTTCTTCTTCTTCTTCTTCTTCTCCTTCTCCTCCTCCTCCTCCTATGGCGTTAAGGTCGCGGTGACAAGAGCATTCTGGGAAGCTGGAGTGGCCCTCACTTGACTGAATTATCTCACCAGGGTTGTTTTTTTTTTCTTTTTTCTTTCTTTTTTTTGTGTGTGTGTGTGTGTGTGTGTGTGCGCGAGGAACTCCACAGACGTATTATTTTATTATTAACGGCCTGTGTTTTCATCCTTGGGATGCCAGCCTTCAGTGGTCACAGCTGTTTCTCCTCAGCCCCCATGTTTTCTTAACTTAAGAGGTGCTTTCTCCAAAGGAGCTTCACATATTTTTCCCTCAGCATCCCCCCCCCACCCCCCCACACCGCCCCCCCTCCTTCCTTTAAGTCTGAGCTCTGCTGACCCTCATCCCCCCCCCCCCCCACACACCCAACCCCAGTTCTGCTGGATTAGGCCAAGTTTAGCAGACAGATTATTATAATTGCGTTAAACGCTGTGAGCTGCGTAATTATGAATGTATGAGAAAATAAATCTACAACGGGCCGCTTCATTCGCTTGTGCGGCGGGGGGGGGGGAATCAGGGAGGGTAAACACACCCGGTGACACATAGAGGGCATATTTTCCCCCGTCGCCTATTAATGTCGGACCGTATTTAAAAAAAAAAAGAAAAAGCTTTTCCCAGAATTTCCCGAGACGCTGTTGTATTAATACGCTCGTGCAAAAAATACTGATAATGAATGAATATGAATGAGATGAATGGAAGAAGAGCGGACATAGGGACGGACCATCGGCTGTTGCTAGGTAAGATTTATCATAAACTCACTTGGAAACGCTCCAAGGCTTTTTTTTTCTTTTTCCACAGTGTCCATTTGTCTATCAATCATCACATCCCCCCCCCCCCCCCCCCCCCCCCAACCCCCACTGTCTTCTTTTTCTTTCTTCTAGGCGGTCATCAAGCGTGGAGTAGAGACATCAGGGAACTGAGCTAATGACCCTGCCAGAGAGAACTGATCAATAGCACAGCTCACATTTCCCAGCAGTATCGCATAGAGAGAGAGAGAGAGAGAGAGAGAGGAGAGAGAGAGAGAGAGAGAGAGAGGGAGAGAGAGAGAGTCAGCAGCAGCTGTTTTAAAGACACATCTCCTGATATATAATGTGCTCATCATCCAAGACGTGAGATGTTTGCGCGCGCGCTGGAGGCCACCAGCTAGAAATCCTTTTTCTTCATGCAATGCTATGAACACATCATCGGGAAAAAATGGCCCTGTATACCTCCTCTAGTTATCGCAGCGGAGAAACGATCCACACAGAGAGAGAGACGCCAAGGTGTGTTTGGCGTCTCTCTTGCCCGTGCCGTAAAAAAGAAATGTCTGAGTCATGAATTACACGGCCTCCTGACGGCGCCGTAATGTTCAACGTCTCACACAGAGCAGTATAAGTGCGTTTCAATACATTTCAAAGAACAACTGAATGAATAAATATGAGTTTTAGTCTCCGCTTTTTGGGGATATTGACTTAAACTCTGGTTTAAGGCTTATTGATCCTTGCTAAATCTATCAAAATATGCGTTAAACGTTATAGATGACACATGGGTGACACATGGCACATACGTGTAATTATAATAACCGTATTAAACACAAACGGGGGGCTGAACATCTGGGCTGCAAGTCTCTGTGGATCCTGATGAGCCAGAACACAAACAGCCCAAAACATTATTATACAGTCAAATGTTAACAAACGGCAGCAAATTTTTAATCTGTAAATCACGATAAAAACCTCGAGGCGCATCGAAGTATCAGAAAAAAAAAAAAAAAAAAAAGCATTAACTCAAACTCTGCAAGTCAGACCCATTATGGAGGCGCTGCTGTGTTCGGGAGTGTTAAACGTTATTCACACATCGACACGCAGACACCCCCCAGCAGCAGGCAGACGCATTTTATTGGTCCCAAAAGTCCAATTATCGCAATCCTCCGGTCTGCGAGCGCGAGGCCTCGGTTCTCCCCTGCGTTTGTCCCTGAACCGAGTAAGCCGGTCTAGGACTGTCTACTGCTAATATCGCTCCCAAATGTTCCAACTTGTCAAACTCGCAGTGTGGTTGTTTTGATGGAACGAGAGTTTCACCACCGGGCGACTGGAGACGGATTTTGTTGCAGCAGCAGCAGCAGCAGCGCAGTTTTTTTTTTTTTTTTTTTTTTTACAAATTGCGAAAAGGGACAGAAAAACGGAGGGCAGAAATTATTTCTGGATGGAGAACATGAAAGATAGATAATAAAAGAGAGATGGGAGTGGAACAACTGGATGACAGTCCAAGAAAATGATCTTATGGGAAGATGTCTGACTTCACTAACAAATATGACAAGAGTTGTTTAGCTAAATAAGACGCAGATGCTCGGAACTGGCAGTCGGCGGTCGTAATCGTAAACATTTCATGCCGGCATCTGTTGTTTTTTTTTCTTTTTTTATATATATCTATATCTATCTATATGAGCCAAGACGAAGTGTGCTGTTTCTACAAGTACATTGTTCAACAGAAAGAGAAAGCAGGGTTTAACCGGAGCGGGGGATGGTGGCCGTCCACAGTGTTAAACCAACACTTAGCTTAGCAGTCGGCTTCCCTTCCCTGTGTGGTCATCAATAAAACGATTACCTCCAGAGAAGCCACTGAGCCTTTTAAAGGCCTTTTTACTTGTCAGATAATTAAATCAGTAAACGAAGACCCGTTCATGAACCGACAGCTAAATTATTGATCCGCTTCTGGGATTGTTCAGAAGGACTTTGGGAATTATCAATAATAGATAACTCCCCATCTGGTGAAGTGTGTGTGTGTGTGTGTGTGTGTGTGTGTGTGTGTGTGTGTGTGTGTGTGTGTGTGTGTGTGTGTGTGTGTGTGTGTGTGTGTGTGTGTGTGTGTGTGTGTGTGTGTGTGTGTGTGTGTGTGTGAACCTATTTAAGATATGATCCTGATCACCTATCCAGTTATTATTCATCCATCCACCATGCATTTATCCATCCAGCCTCACAAAGATTTGCTGTCTGGATTTCATTAAAAAAAAATCTCATCTTTTTTTAATTTAATACTCTATTATCATCCATCCCCCCATCCATCCATCCATCACCCATCCATCCATCCATCCATCCATCTATCTATCCACCTTTCTACCCATTATCCATCCATAATTCTTGCATTCATCTTTCCATCCTTTCATTATTCATCCATCCAACAATCCTTCCATCCATCCAATAATCCATCCATCTAGTCATCTATGTCTTCATCCATCTATCCATTCATCCATCCACCCAACATCCAATCATCCATCATCAATCCACCTTACATCCATTGTTGCATCCATGCATCCATCAAACCATCAATCTATCTATCTCATCATCAATCTTCCATCCATCTATCTGTCCATCCCTCCATCATGTCAAGTCAAGACAAGTCATCCATCCATCATCTATCATCCATCCATTCACCATCCATCCATCATCCATTCATCCATCCACCATCCATCCACCCACCATCCATCCATCTATCTACCCACCATCCATCCATCCATCCACCATCCATCCATCCATCCATCCACCATCCATCCACCCACCATCCATCCATCCATCTACCCACCATCCATCCATCCATCACCCATCCATCCACCCACCATCCATCCACCCACCATCCATCTACCCAACATCCATCCAACCATCCATCCATCATCCATTCATCCATCCACCATCCATCCATCCATCCACCATCCACCATCCATCCATCCATCCAGCCAGCCATCATCCATCTATCCATCATCCCATCCATCCATCCAGCCAGCCATCATCCATCCATCATCCATCATCCATCCATCTATCCACCATCCATCCATCCACCCACCATCCATCCATCCACCATCCATCCATCCATCCATCCATCCACCATCCATCCATCCACCCATCCACCATCCACCCTTCCATCCATCCTTCATCCATTCATCCATCCACCATCTATCCATCCATCCACCATCCATCCATCCACCCACCATCCATCCATCCATCATCCATCCATCCATCCACCCACCATCCATCCATCCATCCATCATCCATCCATCCATCCATCCATCCACCCACCATCCATCCATCCACACATCCACCATCCACCCTTCCATCCATCCTTCATCCATTCATCCATCCACCCACCATCCATCCATCCAGCCAGCCATCATCCATCCATCCATCCCTCAATCCATCCATGTAATCAGCTCACAGATGCTCTCCAAGGTTGCCCAATTAGTAACAGTAAAGATCTCTTTAGTTTTTTTTTACACATGGAAACCACAGCAGCCATAAACGTCAGTGGAGTGGAGTCGTCTTCGGTTCCCAAATCCCGCTCTTTTTTTTTTTTTTTATCATTGTACCCTGTTGTTTGCTGACTTATTAAATCCCAGCCTTGTGTGTCCTTCACTACAAAGTGGCGGCACTAGCCGGGTAATATAGTGTAACAGTCCCACGGCCTTGCTGTAATTAGGGTGTGGTTGTGTGCATGCTTCCAGCGCCTGCCAGCCACTCGGAGACACGACCGTAAACACGGCGGGGCTCAGCGCTCACACACCCAGCGAGCAGGGAAGGGAGCCATTAAGGGCCCTGACTCCCCCTGCCACCTCCCCTGAGGAGGGGGGAGGGGGGGGGGAGAGAGAGAGACACACAAAATCATAATAACACTTTAAAAAGGTTCAAAATAATTGGTCCAAAAAAGTTTATATATATATATATGTATATGTATATCTATATATATATATAGATATACGTGTGTGAGAGTGTGTGTGTGTGTGTGTGTGTGTGTGTGTGTGTGTGTGTGTGTGAGAGTGAGTGTGTATGTGTGTATGCGTGTATGCGTGTAGAGAGAGTAGTTTATGTGTGTGTGTGTATGTGTGTGGGCATGTGGGTGTGTGAGAGTGCGTGAGTTTTTTTGTGTGTGTGAGTATGTGTGTGTGTGAGTGTGTGTGTGTGTGTGGGTGTGTGGGAGAGTGTGTGTGAGAGTGAGTGTGTATGTGTGTATGCGTGTAGAGAGAGAGAGTAGTTTATGTGTGTGTGTGGGTGTGGGTGTGTGGGAGAGTGTGTGTGAGAGTGAGTGTGTGGGTTTTTATGTGTGTGTGGTGTGTGTGTGCTTGTGTGTGTGTGTGTGTGTGTGTGTGTGTGTGTGTGTGTGTGTGTGTGTGTGTGTGTGTGTGTGTGGGCGTGTGCGTGCCCCTTTGTGCATAGTCTTGTAGACTAGTTGCGGTTCCCATGTCCATATGGACTGCAGATAGACAAAATCACGACCAATCCTTAAAACAGTTACTGACAGGTTGATAAACTGCCCACAACCGATGTTTGAATTCTAGCCGTGAAAACATTTGTCTTAAAGTTACATCAGTCTTTCAAACGCACACAAGATGTATCAAGTCTGGAGACAAGATGGAGACATCTGGATTATCGGTTTATGAGACAAATGCTGACAACAATTGACGTTTTCATTTAATTTGCAAACAGCAAAAAGGAGGGGGGAAAAAATCATGAATAAAAACACACACATCCAATGTAACTAGTTATACTATAAACTACTATACTAGTATACATTCTGCTCAGAAACATCTCAGCAGGTTGGGAAAAGCAATGGGAAAGGAAGAACTTTGCTTTTTTTATACATAATATTTTTGGAAAATATAAGTTTGATGTTAGTGATGGGGAATTATTTCCTTTCTTTCTTTCTCTTCTTTCTTTCTTTCTTTCTTTCTTTCTTTCTTTCTTTCTTTCTTTCTTTCTTTCTTTCTTTCTTTCTTTCTTTCTTTCTGTCGTTCTTTCTTTCCTTCTTTCTTTCTTTCGTTCTTTCTTTCTTTCTTTCTTTCCCTCCCCTCCTCTGCACTCTGAGTGGGAGTGGGAGGAGTTTTCACACACTCCATTTCCATGACAAGACAATGTGCAGCAAGGTGAAAATCTACCGCCTGGAGCTAACAGGCTGACGGGAGAGGAAATGAACACAGCGCTCCTGTTTTCACACCTATACCTGCGAGCCCCCCCCATTCTCCCCCCCCCCCCACTCTCTCTCCCCCCCCCCCCCTCTCTCTCCCCCCTCTCTCTCTCTCTCTTTCTCTCTCTTTCTCTCTCTGCCTCGGGGCCACACAACAGCTAATCCAAAAGGTCACCTGTAGCCTACCACTCTCGCCCCTCCCTCCCTTCTTCTTCTTCTCCCCCATTCTCTCTTTAAAATAAGGTAGAGGGGGGGGGAGGGGGGAGATTGGGGGTGTGTGAGAGTGGGGGTGCAAAGACAAAACAGGCCTGGGGGAGTTTCATTCCTGATTGGCCGAGGGCAGCCGTAACTACCTGGGAGTCAAACAGGTGTCTGCCCCTCGCTTCACACACACGCGTCACGCTTTAACACTTTCAGCTCAGCCTCCATGTGTTACGTGTTTTTAATATATATTATATATAATATATAGAGTTAGGCATTAAAAGTACAATTATTTATGAGTGAAAAATGTATTTTCTATTCCTATTGATGCATCGATATCTATATATATTTATATTTACATTTACATTTAGGGCATTTAGCAGAAGCTTTTGTCCAAAGCGACTTACAATATATGTTAATATACTTATATATATAGATATATACTTAATATATGTAATACTATATATGATATGTTATCATTATATTTATGATGATTATAGTGATGATATTAGATTATATTATACATTGGTGTGTGTTTGTCTGTATGGGTGTGTGCGTCTGTGTGCGTGCATGCATGTGTGTGTGCGTGCATGCATGTGTGTGTGTGTGTGTGCGTGAGTGTGTGCGTGAGTGTGTGTGTGTGTGTGTGTGTGTCCATTTGGTTTCTTATCGTCTTACTCTTAAAATGGATTTGTGGTGATCAATGACTGATGGCTTGGTGAACACTTTGGCCGGGGTCAAAGGTCATGTCTAGGTTGCTCATTTTATTTTAAAGTAAATCAATAGCAACTCTGTCAACGCTGACTGGTAAACTGATGACAGCAGGATGTCCCCCTTTATGCCTCGGCTATTAATAATCCATTAAGACATGTGTTCTTCATCATGTGTATTGACTAAATAACACTTAAGGGCTCACTCAAAGTATACGTGTCGAACGGCGGTGGGTCTGTGAATATATCGTCTTCTCTTGAATTGCTATCAGCAGCATAATGTTGATATCATTAAGATAATATTTGTGAATCATATTACATTTTTACTGTATTCTGGATATAGGATGTCATATATTCAAACACACATTTAACTAAGTGCTGTGTCCAAGCCGGTAACATACAGAATGACAGAACATGGCTTCCCCCACACATGCACACATCACCTGATGTCTCCTCTCAGTCCACTTTGGGACGACCATGAAGGTAACTGTAAAGTAAAAGTAACGTCAGTGTTTTGGGCGTTTTTCTTTTATTTACTGTAAGTATCTGAGGGAATATCTGCCGTCTATGAATGTTCATTAAGTCTGCCAAGCTTGATCCGGTTCTGTCCTGCTCTTTGTGTGCTGACACACCAGATATACGCTACACTCAGATGGGCACATAGGGTGTGTCTATTTATTTGGCCAAACATGGTGGTGGTGCAGTCTTCATTTTCATAATCATGTTAAAAAAATACTTTATATATATATATATATATATATATTATTTTAAATATATTTTCAGACGGCCACAACTTAATTTAATAGAATATCATGGTTTTAATCAACCAAAAGGACC
>JAOPHQ010002752.1:0-12500 GCA_030340625.1 Merluccius polli | reverse complement strand
GTCTGTCTGTCTGTCTGTCTGTCTCTCTCTCTCTCTCTCTCTCTCTCTCTCTCTCTCTCTCTCTCCCTCTGTCTGTCTGTCTGTCTCTCTCTCTCTCTCTCTCTCTCCGTGTGTCTCTATCTCTGTCTCTCCCTCTCTCTGTTTTCCTCTGTCTCTCTCTCTCACTTCATGAAAACAGAGTCTATATTGTGACCATGCTGGATGTGTGACAGGAGAGGAGGGCTGTGGGACTTCCCAGAGGAGCAGGATTAGGATCTGACTAGTCATGACTAGACGATAGATAGATAGATAGATAGATAGATAGATAGATAGATAGATAGATAGATAGATAGATAGATAGATAGATAGATAGATAGATAGATAGATAGATAGATAGATAGATAGATAGATAGATAGATAGATAGATAGATAGATAGATAGATAGATAGATAGATAGATAGATAGATAGATAGATAGATAGATAGATAGATAGATAGATAGATAGATAGATAGATAGATAGATAGATAGATAGATAGATAGATAGATAGATAGATAGATTGATAGATAGATAGATAGATAGATAGATAGATAGATAGATAGATAGATAGATAGATAGATAGATTGATAGATAGATAGATAGATAGATAGATAGATAGATAGATAGATAGATAGATAGATAGATAGATAGATAGATAGATAGATAGATAGATAGATAGATAGATAATAGATAGATAGATAGATAGATAGATAGATAGATAGATAGATAGATAGATAGATAGATAGATAGATAGATAGATAGATTGATTGATTGATTGATTGATAGATGATAGCTAGATAGATAGATAGATATATTATAGATAGATAGATAGATAGATAGATAGATAGATAGATAGATAGATAGATAGATAGATAGATAGATAGATAGATAGATAGATAGATAGATATTATAGATAGATAGATAGATAGATAGATAGATAGATAGATAGATAGATAGATAGATAGATAGATAGATAGATAGATAGATAGATAGATAGATAGATAGATAGATAGATAGATAGATAGATAGATAGATAAGTTTCCCTCCAATCATATGAGAGTCAAATTCAACATATTATCTAGCTTGGTACTTTTCACCTCTGAAATGCTGACCTGACTTCATTTCACTTTTATTTGCAACGATTAAACGGAGGCAAATCAAACGGACTAAATAAGCAAATTAAAAACAAAACACGAGAAGCAAGTGTGGTGTGAGTGTGTCACAAGCAACACAGGCATGGATGGGAAATGTGTGAGTGTGTGGCAGTCAGAAGAACTGTTGTTGAGCTGCACACACACACACACACACACACACACACACACATGGAAAGCAAAGTGAGACATTTGGAGGAAGAGACAGACAATGGCAGTGTTTCTTTGTTGACCACACATTCCAGTGGAAGAATGGCGCTGGCCTTATTACCCGCCTTGAATTCCCCACCAGAAGGCAGACTTGCTCATCTCGTCTGAGGTACTTCCCAGGACATGCTGGAATATCATAAAACATGTTCTAGTTTTTTTTTTTGAATCCAACGTCGTCTAAATACAATTTTTTCGTATCCGAGCCTTACTTCCCTCTCGTGTGCACTGAGTGGACAAAGAGATGATTTCCATATGTTGGAGGGAAAGTTTGATGCAAAAGCTTTGAAACGGGAGGAAAGTTTCTCCACGTTGGGAGGATCGCTCTCACAGTGGGATGTAAAACGACGCATTCAGCTTCCCTCACTGGCTATAGGGCGTGATGGCATTCAAACGTAAACACCGATAGCAGTACATTTTTTAAATATGAAATTGTTATACATAAATTAAAACCATGTTTGAAACCCGAGCATACACAATTAAATAAAAACACTTTGCAGGCGGATGTATTAGACTGATCCACTTTCATTGTCAACCTAAGCTCTGTTTTTTTTAAATGTATTTATGTCCGCTGTCTATCTCCGCAGACAGACAGCACACACGTCCCTTTCCCCCCAAAAAACAGTTACGCCTTAGAGAAATATCTCTGGCCCTTATTAGGAAACTAAAGTCACGACAATCTCACCTGGAAAGTGAAACATGAACGGCGCTCCCAGGTGCCGGTGTGTATCCATGTCCCCGTGGCAGAGATGTTTAGTAGAGCATCCTGTTGGCCGCGGACCAGGAGACCTGTTTCCTCCTGAGCCGGGCCGCTAACGCCAACCAAGCCTCGCTCATGTTACAGAACACACACACACACACACACACACACACACACACACAAAGACAATGACCTACGTATACGCTATACGCACACACATGCTGAACATCTAAAACGAGCTATGTTATCTATAACAGTGTGTGTGTACATTTTGTGTAAATGTAACTTGAATCAACGCACAAAAAAAGACACAATAGGTACACAATGCAGTCACAACTGCATTCAAGGCATCACAGGCCGGCGCTTTAAGCCATTAGGAAAATACGACCCTCTCTTTACGCTCGGTTTCATCCCGGTTTCGGCAAATTGTTGTGGCTATATGCTGACAAGAAGGTTGCCAGATATTGACTTTGTGTTCAGGAGATGTTATAGGAGACAATAGACGGACTGAACGTTTTGATGATCGTGTTTTGATGACCTCTCAGGCACTTTGACAGCTCCTGTATACAAAGCGTAGAGCACATGAAACGCTCCAAGGCTCCTGGCCGCACGCACAACAATACGCATTCGCTAGCGGGTTATAAATTGTATTTTAAAACATTTTTGTTAACTTCACTGGTGTGCTGCTTGAATCACTTCACACTATAACCATATCACCATTCAGAATCAGAATCAGAATCAGAATCAAGTTTGTTTGTACTTACAAGGAATTCGACTTGTGGTGTAATTGGTGCAGAATAAACATTAAGTTCATTATCATTATCATCCAATTCATTAACATAGCATAGCTGCAATTAATTATAATACAATTGAACAAAAACACATGATAAGAAATCAAGATAACACCACACAGTGAGCCTCAGCTGATACCCATCTGAAGAGGACTGGGCTGAATATACTGGGCTGGATATACTGGGCTGGATATACTGGGCTGGATATACTGGGCTGGATATACTGGGCTGGATATACTGGGCTGGATATACTGGGCTGAATATACTGGGCTGGATATACTGGGCTGGATATACTGGGCTGAATATACTGGGCTGAATATACTGGGCTGGATATACAGGGCTGGATATACTGGGCTAGATATACTGGGCTGGATATACTGGGCTGGATATACTGGGCTGAATATACTGGGCTGGATATACTGGGCTGGATATACTGGGATGGATATACTGGGCTGAATATACTGGGCTGTATATACTGGGCTGGATATACTGGGATGGATATACTGGGCTGGATATACTGGGCTGAATATACTGGGCTGGATATACTGGGCTGGATATACTGGGCTGAATATACTGGGCTGGATATACTGGGCTGGATATACTGTGTTGAATATACTGGGCTGAATATACTGGGCTGGATATACTGGGCTGAATATACTGGGCTGAATATACTGGGCTGGATATACTGGGCTGGATATACTGGGCTGACTATACTGGGCTGGATATACTGGGCTGAATATACTGGGCTGAATATACTGGGCTGACTATACTGGGCTGAATATACTGGGCTGGATATACTGGGCTGGATATACTGGGCTGAATATACTGGGCTGAATACTGGGCTGGATTTACGGGGCTGGATATACTGGGCTGGATATACTGGGCTGGATATACTGGGCTGGATATACTGGGCTGGATATACTGTGCTGACTATTATGGGCTGGAGATACTGGGCTGGATATACTGGGCTGAATACTGGGCTGGATATACTGGGCTGAATATACTGGGCTGGATATACTGGGCTGAATATACTGGGCTGGATATACTGGGCTGAATATACTGGGCTGGATATACTGTGCTGAATATACTGGGCTGTATATACTGGGCTGGATATACTGGGCTGGATATACTGGGCTGGATATACTGGGCTGGATTTACTGGGCTAGATATACTGGGCTGAATATACTGGGCTGGATATACTGGTCTGGACATACTGGGCTGGATATACTGGGCTGGATTTACTGGGCTGGATATACTGGGCTGAATATACTGGGCTGGATATACTGGGCTGGATATACTGGGCTGGATATACTGGGCTGGATATACTGGGCTGACTATTATGGACTGGATATACTGGGCTGAATATACTGGGCTAAATATACTGGGCTGGATTTACTGGGCTGGATATACTGGGCTGGATATACTGGGCTGAATATACTGGGCTGGATATACTGGGCAGGATATACTGGGCTGACTATTATGGACTGGATATACTGGGCTGAATATACTGGGCTAAATATACTGGGCTGAATACTGGGCTGAATATACTGGGCTGGATATACTGGGCTAAATATACTGGGCTGAATACTGGGCTGAATATACTGGGCTGGATATACTGGGCTGAATATACTGGGCTGGATATACTGGGCTGGATTGGGCTGAATATACTGGGCTGAATATACTGGGCTGGATATACTGGGCTGGAGATACTGGGCTGGATATACTGGGCTGGATATACTGGGCTGAATATACTGGGCTGGATATACTGGGCTGGATATACTGGGCTGACTATTATGGGCTGGAGATACTGGGCTGGACATACTGGGCTGGATATACTGGGCTGGATATACTGGGCTGAATATACTGGGCTGGATATACTGGGCTGAATATACTGGGCTGACTATTATGGGCTGGAGATACTGGGCTGGACATACTGGGCTGGATATACTGGGCTGGAGATACTAGGCTGGACATACTGGGCTGGATATACTGGGCTGGATATACTGGGCTGACTATTATGGGCTGGAGATACTGGGCTGGATTTGGGACTTAAGGTCGTTATGTAAACACAGCTTAGACCTGATCTCTTGAGCAAACAAAGAGGCAGAGATAGCAGAGCGATAGCGAGGGGAGATAACATGGAGGACGAAGAGCTGAGCTACGCCTCAGCAATGTTGGTGAAGTGTAAAGTAGTATATAAAGGCGATTAAGATTAGGGCAACGCGTCGCTCCTCCGCTCATTGTCTTCCTCTCTCTCTCTCACACACACACACACACACACACATACCCACACACACACACACACACGCCTCGCGCGCGTAGTATGAACACCCTCAGGAGGAGGAGGAACCTAAAAAATGGGCCATTTACTTAACATCACTTCCCCATCACGGCGTCAGCACACGCTCCTCGGACCTCGGGAGGCGCAGCAGTGATACAGGGTCGCTCCTCCTCGGGAATAGAGACAGCAGCAGGGTGCCGTGAGACAGGGTCGCTCCTCCTCGGGAATAGAGACAGCAGCAGGGTGCCGTGAGACAGGGTCGCTCCTCCTCGGGAATAGAGACAGCGGGGTGCCGTGATACAGGGTCGCTCCTCCTCGGGAATAGAGACAGCAGGGTGCCGTGAGACAGGGTCGCTCCTCGGGAGGTGGGCGCAGTGTGAGACAGGGTCGCTCCTCCGCACACAGCTGTGAGTGTGTGAGTGTGTGTGTGTGTGTTTTTAAGCGTTAACCGGTAGCTTTATTAGCTTTTCTTAGCTTTATTGGCTACATTAGACTGCTGCTGTTGCTGCAGGCAGGGAGCCGCCGGGAGGACGGAGCTACGCGGTGGCATGTGAAGACGAAAGACGAGCGGATTTGCGCTTTCCATCCCCAGCCCGGTAAAATGGTAAGTTCCCCCCCCCCCCCCCCGCCGCCACACACACACACACACACACACGCACACACACACACACACGCACGCACGCACACCCTCCCGGTAAACCGACGTGTTACCGGGTTGCGCGGCGGTCCGGTCGCTTTGTTGAACTTCAGGTGGTTTCGTGAAGTCCTCAAGTCACACAGTTTGTTGTGTGTCTTAGTCTTTGGAAGTGTTGCTCTTTCCAAGTGGACACTAGTGGGCAAGGATATTACAATTAACAAACAAACAAACAAACAAACAAACAAACAACAACAACAACAAGGTGTCAGCAGACCTGCCGCACACCGCATGCACATTAAGGTTAAGATGTTGCGTCTTTAACTTTTTAAATGGTGTATCTTATAGGACAGGCTGTCTAATACATAAATACATGCAAAATGCATTAGGCCTATTAGAAATTACACTATTAATATCCTATACAGGCCTAATTTACATAACGGAATAGCCTACACCCCAAAAAGGGTCACTTATGGATAGGCATCAATTCTTGCTTAAAATATTATTTGCAGTTTTCCATTGATAAATATTTAGCCTACAGTTCGGATAATGGCATTTAATTTATAGCTCAGCAAAACCGTTTATTAATTAGTTATTGACAATCATAGCCTAATATTAGGATAGCTCTATATTTAATATATCAGGTGACCGATTTTGGTTGAGGTTTAAAAAGCAACCAAATTGTATTAATTGGTCCAAAACGAGTGAGGGACTCTGAAAGAAAGTGTGTCAGATGCAGACTATATAATATCATAGGCTCACTAGGCCTACCTTTGGCCTAGATTATTGACTTTCTCTTAGTTTGGGTTCTTTTGTTATTCTTGGTGGTGGTCACACATGTGTTCAGCACTTCGGCCAGGTTTAAGTAGAGGAGATTACATTTAAATCACGGGGACCCCCTCGGCAGCGAGGGGCCTAATTAAGTCATTTGAAGGAGCTGGCCTAAGCATTTTTTCAAAGCGGGTATTCATATTTTCAAGGACCCCTTCATCGGTCCGGTCTAGAAACTCACTCCAATGTTTTTCCAACCATTCATATCACATTTAAACACATCCTGCGTAATTACAGCCTCATGGTTGAATCTCTATCTGCGTGTTAGCAACACACACACACACACACACACAAAAGTGAAAAGGAAAAAAAAAAGGAACAGAAATAGAAAGTATATAGGGCAGATCTGAGTGTATCTTTCAGTCATGTGTTATACTAATAAAGTAATAAAGTAATAAATAAAGTGTTCATAATGTTTGTTCAATTTCTTTGAACTCTTACTTATATAATAATCTGATATAGCCTATGTGAAATATGGTTCAAAATCAACTAACACAATTTGCCAATCCTTCTATTTTGTATTATAATGTCAAGATATAATCACTTAAATAGTGTATATCTGACTGGTACAAACCTAATTCCCTCAGAGAGTGGGTATAGTGATTGTGTTTGCTTTTTCAGAAATATCACCCCTTTGGCCGGATTACTCCATTTTTAAATATTTCACCTCAGTTCAAACACGACCCAAATCCTATACATCTAACAGTAAACACATCGAATAAAAAATGGATGGAAAAAATTCAAAAAATGGAGTAAAAATATGAATTGTGCACGTCAACAAACCCAACCTTTTGTTTATTGCCATGAGATATCTGATACATCAAATAAAAATAATGTGCAGAAGTGAATATCTCCATCCGGCTCACCTTTAGCCCTACCTGTAATGTGACTTATATCAATAACATTGAGGGAGCGGCGGCGGCGGCGGCGCTTGGTGGGTTTGGTGGTTGGCCTGGTCGGGTGCAGAGGGGTGGGCCCTGTGTGTGTGTGTGTGTGTGTGTGTGTGTGTGTGTGTGTGTGTGTGTGTGTGTGTGTGTGTGTGTGTGTGTGTGTGTGTGTGTGTGTTTAGCTCGGGCGTGTTTGATTTAACACGCTGCTCCGGCGCTTAATAACATTAGGCCTCATTTCTGGACTCCCTGGCCCGGCGGGGACCCTCGCCCCCCTCGCCCCCCTCGCCCCCCCCCCTAGCCTCCAGCCTCGGCCATCATGGTTTCTATTACTGCCTCTAATAAATTGTGAATAAGCGGCGGTCCAGAAAAACCCCAAGCCGTGGAAGAATTCCCCATCCTGTAGCACAAGGCACCCCCTCTTAAGAAAACACGGGCTAATTCCAAAGCCCTCTGTAGCCAGAAAGTTTGTGGAATGATAAATATTTTCATAGGAAGCTGTGCTCTTCCTGACTTTATCGGCAACCAATTTCATTATACTTCACGCCCGGGTTTTAAACCCCCTTGTGTCCCAAGTATGAGGCCAGCCCTCTCTCTGTGTCTCTCTGTCCCCCTTCTCTTTCATTTCCTTTCCGTCTTCATTATTGTTTTCGTCCTTCTCTTTATCGATCCCTCCTTCCCCTCCTCTGCCTTATAGCCGGATCACATGATTTCACATCATGCATCTCTCTGAAAATGTATTCAGTCATCGAATGAAAGTAACACATCAACAAATATATTACTTTCACCTCAATGAAACAGATTTTTTGTTGTAGACTGGTATACATTTTTATGACATCCACAATACCCTATAGCTGTCAAGATGGGGATATCTATTTTTTGATACCATGCTAAATGTACACATTTGAATATGTGTGAGGAAGAAGACAGAGCTTATGTGTGTATAACAGCCTTAGTTTGCAGACGTTATGGTGAATAAACGCCCGGCCAGACCCCCACAAACACTCAGGTTTCTGAGTTCTGTGGAGTTGGATGTTTTCTCCAGAATGATTTCTAACCTCAGAAGTAGACGTCCAGCTCTGTACCTCCAGCGTTTCACTCAGGGGCCAACTCTGACCACACACGGGCCCCCAGAGATAATAGGCTTACTCTTGCTTTTGTTTCAAACAAAAAAACAAAATCCCAGTTTAATTCCAACGGGGCGATGCGTAAAGAGACATACTGTTCTACCTTCCTCCTAAAAGTATAGTTTGCTAAACAAAATATATTTTCCACATGCTAAGGTTCAATCATAATCGAATTGATCGATAATTGTTAATTATGTTATGGGGATAGTTGTGTCTGTTTGCGTCTTGCTCACTGAAGTAAGCCTCAGTAAATGTAATCTGGAACATATTTTGTGGTTTCACGACTACATTCAAATTGACAAAGCTTGCAATTTTGTAAATTTGTCTAAACGATAGACAATGCTGGATAATCTTAACATATAAACACACTCTTATGCAGCGTTAGTGGTGGGAATGTACAATATAGTTATATATATATATATATATATATATATATATATATATATATATATATATATATATATATTCTTAAAATATTTGTATTAGTTAGTATTGTTGCATCACTTTGATAAGATAGTGTAACTATTTAAATTTGTCAAAGTGAAATGTTCATCATCTTTAACATTATTTAATCATTTTAGATACAATTTATACATATACGTTATTTATACATTTAAAGATTTTATTTTTGTTTTTATTCTTTAAATCCAGGTTTACTCTTGAGATATTTAGTTACTTGCAATATTCCTATTCTGTTGCAAAAAAAGGCCTTTATGGTATATGTGTATGGTCATATGTGTCATATGAAGTCTCCATGAACTTCCTGTTAAAGTCTGCAGTGAAAGACTTGCAGCCTAATTTATAACCAACGGCTCCAAGCAGCTGATTTCACTGCTCTCTGCTTTCCTCTCTGCTTGGAGGTGTGCTTATAGTCTCTGAAATCAGCTGTTTGTTGGAGCCGTTCATTATACGCTCCTTGGCTCCTAATCACTTTCACTCACTCCCCCCCCACACACACACACACACACACATACACACACATCCCGTGTGCAGAACAACCACCGATTTCACATAACCCAAGAGAGTGCCTGAGGTGGGCATGTGGTGCTCCAATTCCAACATATTGTGTGTGTGTGTGTGTGTGTGTGTCAGAACCTGGTTTGTCAGCAGACTGTTTTGCAGCTGTGCCTGTAGCTATCACATCATGATAGGACTAACATAAGGATGATAATGCTTTTTGTATACTACATTTTATTGAATGCTTTCTATTCTTAGTAGACACAATTTCCATCATTGTTTATATATTTTGGATAAGATTTTATTATTATTATTATTATTATTATTATTGTCTTATCGTTATTATTCTCATTATTCTCATTATTATTATTATTCTCATTATTATTATTATTATTATTACTATTATTATTATTATTATTATTATTATTATTATTATTATTATTATCCTTCTTCTTATCGTTATTATTATCATTATTATCATTATTATTATTATTATTATCATGATTATGATGATGATTATTATTATTATATATTGTTTTATTATGAATTAAAATGCACTATTATTATTCACATTACTATTACATCCATTGGACTACTACTAAGAACTACTCTGCATCTTGCTTTGATTCTCACCTCCCCACTTACACACACATAAACACGCGTATAAAGACAGTGATTGTAGTGAAGTAGTAATCTGACCTCCAGTCTGTCTGCAGCTCTGAGCTGTTCTCTAAACCGGCCAGCTGCTAGCAACTAGGGCGGTCATTTACTGTCATCTGCTGGGGGGGGGGATGCCACAGAGGGTAAAACATTTTGGTCTAATGACTAATAAAGAGGCAATTCTCGAGTGTGTGTGTGTGTGTGTGTGTGTGTGTGTGTGTGTGTTTTGCGCATGCATTCTTGTGTGGGTTTGTGTTATGTGCATGAGTGTGTGTATGAGTTTAGGGGGTCCTTTGCATTAATGCACATGCACATATATATAATGTGTGTGTGTGTGTGTGTGTGTGTTTCTGTATGAGTGTGTTGCGTTTGCATCAGCATGTTGAGTGAATGTGTGCGTTCAACCTGCCATTACTGGACCAGATGTTTTTGTTTTTTTTTCTTTTTGAGATTTTACCTGGGAGCCAGACCACCATCAGACAAGGGGTCAGTCCAGTCCACCGACCCACCACCCGAGCCTGGGAGGTCTGCCAGCTGTCCCCTCGGTCTCTGACCCCCAGCCAAGGGCCCTGGCTCCAGGAGAGACTATAGAGACACTCTGGGGTCTGGACTCTGGGGCCCTTTGGTGTATTATAGGTGGTCTTTTTACTGGACCAGATTTTGGCAAAACCTTCGACAGAATCCCATTATTTTATTATAGCAGCTAGAGGCCTGCTTCGCCGGGCGGCCGAGGAACCAATAAACGCAGAGTTATAAGGTGCAGAGAGCAGAAAATGGCAGAAAACGGGACGGGGGGAAATAAAAATCCATGGCCATTAACATAACCTGTTTCTTACCCGAGCACTTTGCTATGCGGAGGCTAAAACGCATAGTGAGCTGACGACAGTGTACTTATTCGCAGTATATAAACAGTATATAAAAGCTTCTGCCATGTGATGCGATGCAGAAGGGGGGGGGGGGGGGTGGGGGGGTTAAGGAGAGGAGAGAGAGAGAGAGTGAGAGTAAGTGGGGATAAACAACAGATAGATGGATAGATAGATCACGACAGAGGGATGAGAGGGACATGGAGATGGCTGACTGATAGAGACAGCGGCGTGACTGAATGAAAAGGGTTCGATTACCGGGAGAGAAAAGGAGGCGAGTAGAGAGGGGGGGAGGAGGGGGGAGGGAGGGAGGGAGGGGATGGGGGGGGGGGGGGGGGGGGGGTTGCAGCGGACTTAAAAGCAGTCACTGTTTCTGAGAGTTAGTCAAGTGTAACCGAAAGGCCACCGTGTCTGAAAGCTAGAGTTACACGCGGCGCGGAGATGGCAACAGGTTCAGTGCTACCGCAATTTAATAGGAACCACTCTTCCATTCACTGTGTTTCTTTTAAAGGGTTTTTTTTCTGTTTTTTCTTTTATTCCCTAACTGCAATTAGACCGGGATTTGTTGTCGTTTCTGGACTATTCAGGTTGAATGGTCTGTGAGGTTTATAAGGACTTGAGGGAGTTGAAACAGGGGAAAGAGTGTGATATGCACACACAAAATGCAAATTAACTCTCTCTACTTAATAACAGAAACAAAAAACAAACAAGAAAACAAACACACACTATTGTACTGCTTAGTGTTACATTTAAAAATGCTAACTATGAGCATTATTGCCATTGTCAATAACATCTTCTATCTCTGCCATCTTTTTTATACCCCGTCCAAATATTCACATATAATTTGTATAGATTCTGTAGATTTAAAATGGTACTGACATTTTGAAAGCTGAGAATATTTTAATTTATCGTAAAAAAAAAACAACTAAACGTTTCCCTGCATGTCCGCTGGTTTCCAAAGCAGGAGCTCATTTATAGGATCACTGTGGTTACAATACTTGAACCCAATGACATCACTGAAAAGCATGAAGGCACCCGGACCAAATTCTGCTCACATTTTGCCATACTATATCATTCTAAGCAACATAGCATGACCATGGGCCAATCAAAACACACACACACACACACACACACGCACACGCACACACACGCACACGCACACACACACACACACACACACGCAGTAAGTGAATTCCCTGGCTGGCGGGGTCACGGTGGTGAGTGAGACGTCCATGGAACCGGTTGATGGCTTGTGATTATCAATCCTCGACATCTGTTACCAGACCGCCACATGTCTCAACTTTTATCTCTTCAAAACTCAAGATTACATGCTATGCTCGATTTTTATTTTATTTTAAAATGATCTTCAGATGTCTCCGTATTAGTGCTCTCTG
>JAOPHQ010002751.1:0-17500 GCA_030340625.1 Merluccius polli | reverse complement strand
ATAATTGGCTACAGTATTTGCTGCATCCTCCTTCTGCTCTCCTCTGGCCGTGTCTATAATGCTCATTCAAGCAGAAGTCCAATCATTTAGGCCTCTCCCTCCAGCCCCTCATTAACCCCCAAAGTGTCAACTATCTCATTAACACCCCTCCACCCCCCCTTCTCCACCGGGCTCCATCACTAGGAAACCGGTGCCTTCAAACACACAACACAAGAAGAAGAAGAAAGAATTCAGAAGAATTCAGAAGAAGAAGAAGAAGAAGAAGAAGAAGAAGACAACAACAATAGCGAAATGGCCGTTCAGGCTCTATGTTTCCAGACTCAACGAGGTCTCAGGAAAATCGAGATGTTCGGGGGGAAAAAAACAAAAAAAAAAAGGTTCTGCGTATTATCATGGGCTAGCGGTCCGAATCTCGACGTCTTTCAATTATCACCCTTTGTTAAAGGCTTTATTCTGCTTGTCACATGTGAGTCATCGCTAGGTTCTGGCGAAAGCATTTGCGCCAATGTATCCTAAACGATGGAGGGCCGGGAGCGAGTCTCTGGCGGTAATGAGTTTGTGTGAGAAGACGGGGTCAGGACACAGTGTGTGTGTGTGTGTGTGTGTGTGTTAATTAATCTGTTCCCGGGTGGGAGGAACTGAAGCGAGATGATGAGATTTAAGAGAGTAAATGGGTGCGCTGCTCTCGAGCTGTCCTCCACTGAGTGAGTGAGCAGGGTTAGAGGCTGGGCAAATGGCCGTTTCCATAGCAACCCCCGGATAACTTGAGAGCCCCCCGAGTCACTCAGTCAGTCAGTCATGACAAGCTGGCCCAAGGAACATTAAACACAAAGACCGTGGTGTCCCCAGGCATGTTTAGATAAGACAAATGTATACCATACCCTATTTTTATGTACATGCGTGTGTATTTGCATGTGTTTAGGATGAGACTAAAACCACCAACGCAATCAAATAAAAAAAAAAACATCTTTTGTTTCATTATGAATGATCATTAATATTAAAATCATGTCTTAACATGGAACAGATTTGTTCTGTGTTTGTGTTGTGCGATAACTGCAGTCTGCCTCATCGTCACCTGCCAGCAACACCGTTAAGATTCAAAGGCCCGCACGGAGCGAATAACATCTGTCCATGTTTCAGTCAGCTTGTCTCATTGCGCTCGTATAAGATCTGCTTTATTTTTTTTTATTTGTCTTTTTCTCTCTCTCTTCCAACGGACAGCCTTGCAGTCCAGGTGTGATCCAGAGCTGCTGTCTGTGCCCAGGGCTCCGGGTGGTATCCCAGCCCCCTGTGGTAATCAGCCCACTACCTGCTGTTGCATCCTCCTCCTCCCTCCTTCTCCTCTTAACTCCGGTGGCTCGTTTCAGTAACATCTGGCTGTTTACATGCAGTACACACCACCTGCCAGACAGCACACACAGGCAGCGGGGAACCATGCTACAACACTTGCTGCGGCGGTGTCGCACAACGCGCCAACAATTACAGAGATCACAGATCAGAAGATATCTGGACCACACGCTGTACTCGTTGAGGTCAGCAGCATTTGTCAGGTTCAAACCATAATCTTTGGGGTTAATTATTGTTTTGTATGTAAACGCCTGGTATTCATGTTATTTACAAAAGGTAGATGAATGTATTTAAAAGAGGTAGGTGTGTGGGTTTCTAATGTTGCATGATTTCTGGTGAGGTGGGGCTACTTGAATTATTATTTTCTTGATAAAACAGCGAAAATACAAACAATCTGTCTGGATTGCCTAAAACAGCACAAACCACAGTATATGTCTGAGCACATTTCTAACTAATGAATATAAAATACAACACAGAAGCTTGATGCAGCAGTTAAGTCAATTTAATCATAGAAGCACAAGGCATTAACATATTTGTATTCTATTTTATCAAATAACATTTATAAAACTATTGTGCAAAACAATGTCATTTTTGTCTTCTTCAAAGGCTCTGCACCAGTGGATAGTCATAGTCCTCTTAAATTAGGAAATATAACAAGTATGCATAAATTTAACAGCAAGTTGTAAGCTTATATACTGTATGTACATTTTACAGAGACCCAGATACACTGCCCCTTACTCAATGTTAAAGAATGAGGCAGCCTTTACAATCAACAAGAAAATGAAATGCTATACAAAGTAAACTATTTAAACATGTGATTCAATAATCTTGCTGTCTGGCAGATCCTTCTTAAGAGCTTTTCCAGGCGTTTGAATGTTCTTTTAAGTGTCAAAATGTTAATTTCAAATTCCAAGGACATTTAATCATGTGGACAAGACTATAAAAAAACATTGCAGTGAACCTTGATTTAACATGCAGACTATCAGCAAATAAAAAAAATACACAAAATCTTTTAAATAAATACGATTAATAGATATCAAGTAACTAGTCAACCTTCTAGTCAAAACAGTTGCCATTATCATCAAGTTTTTTGTCCTTTTTGTCTTCCCCTACCAATGGTTTACAAAGCAATGGAGATAAAAAACACTGGTGATATAATGCCCTTCAGGCTGAATATATCATTAACCCATACATTGAAATGCCACAAACATGTGAAATGTGTAATGAAAAGTAGAGAAAGAAAAAGTCGTAATAGGCCAATGGATATAAACACCTTGTGCTAAATAGTTCATGGTGTTGTGCATTTTCATACAAATAATCTGTTGGGGGTTTGGGGGGGTTGTTGCTTGCCTGTTATTCTACATATATGTCTTGTACTTTGAAAGCTGAATGTAAATTAGTGTTTCTCTAGCTCACACACATATAGCAGATGGTCCTCTGGGGACTTTCCATGGCTCTTGCTGAGGTGGAGCTTGATAGCGTGCTTACTGGCAAATTTACGGATACAGAGCTGGCAATGGTACACTGTCCCATTACTACTGCTGTCATCCTGTGATTGGGGAGGGAGGAAAGACTCCACGGGCAAGAGTTTCTCTGTCAGAGCCTGGGAGTCCCTAACAGTCTGTTTGGGGGACATCTTGGCGAGGTCTTTGATTCTAAAACCCAAGTGAGCCTCCAAATGACAGATATATGCTGCAGGGGTTCGGATCTGTGAGGCACAGTCACCGCAGTAGAACACCGGCTGACCTGAATCCAGGTTTTTCAGGAACTTGGTTCTGCCAGTTCTTCTCAGCTGGTATTTGACATTTGCCAGCCAATGGCTGATAGTCGTCATTGATAGGCCTGTGAAACGGGACACATGCATCCTCTCCTGTGGGCTTAGGTCATTGATGATGTACTTCCCCTCTGTGGTCTGTTTCAGGCTAGACGCAAACTGGGCCTGCAGGAGAAGCAGGTGCTGGGGATTCCAGTTGGAATGGCGGCCTTTGCGCTTGTGGCCGTGCAGAGCCCCCTCTGCATCCTCTGCAGTGGAACCAACCACTGGACCCCTGTCTGGGATCCGTGACCTCGATGGCGGCTTAGCCACGTCCTGGGACTGCGTCAGGTTTCTCAACATATCGGAGATGTCAGACAAGGCGTTCTCGTGTAGAGGGCTACTGGATGTGTAGGGAGAGACCACTGTCAGCTTGGCAGGGGTCACTATAGAGCATGGGGAGATGGAAGAGGTGGCTGAACATGGGGTCAGAGGGGTGGAACCCAGAGAACTATTTCTGTCATTTTTGCCTTTTGTCAGATCCATTGGTTGGTCGTCGCTGGGCTTGGAGAAGCTACGGTCCACGATGGGTTCAGGCTTTTTCGGCTGGGTTGGGGGAGCGGCCACTGCAGCCCTTTCAGCCATGCTCTGGCTCAGCCTGGAGAGGAGGCTCAGTGGATCTTGGTTTGGCAGTGAGGGCTTGGCTGCCTTTCCCAAGTGAATGTTCATCACAGACTGAAGTGCACTTAGAGGGTTGACAAATGGCTGTTCTGGAGGAGGATGACCAGTGATAATAGTAGTGCTGCAGTTCAGGGCGGGTGCCGGTGGAGATTTCACGGTCACATCTCTCTTGGGTTCCGTTGCTGGGGAGGCACGGTCGTCATAGCTTCCCTTCTCACTGTTTGCTGGAGTTACGGCCCTCCAATCATGAGGCAAGTCAGCTCCCCCTCCCTTTGTGGATTCTGCAGCTTCACTTCTGCAGGGAGAGAGCCGCTGGTCTGTCTTAGGGGAGGACCGTCTTACCCTCTGCTCCACTTTGGCCACTTTTTCGCTGACCTTTTTAACCAGCTCTTCCATGGCCTGGAAGTTGTTATTAGGGAGGGGGGAGGATTGGGTTGAAGGTGGTGAAATGAGAGGCTGGTTCTTAGCTAGGGAGGACAGTGTTCTGTCCCCAGTGAACGTGAACTTCATCAGGGAATTCTTGTCGGTGTTGACCTGGGGGAGTTTAAGAGCATTGGGGAACTGGTAGGCTGCATGGATGCTAGGGTAGCCTCCCCAGCTAGGGTTGCCACTCTGGGCCTTGTTAATGGCAGATGTTACTGTGTTTTCTAGGGACTTGAGGATGTCTAAACCCCCCTTGGGACTCCCCTTGAGATCCTCCTCAGTGAGATAGTTATATTTAGAGATGTCAAACTTTTCCTCTTTTTCTCCATCAAAATCCTTCTCCTCTCTATTGGATAACTCTTTCTCATTCATGAGAGGCTCATCTGTGTTGCACTCTTCTTCTACCTCCTCCTTTTTGATCTCTTTGAGAGGAGGAGAGGTGGCAGGGGAAGTCCCAGCAGTGGTGGGTGGTGGAGGGGAAAAAGTGGAAGGTGCGAGTGGGACAGACTGTACCCTTTCCTCTGTTGGGGTGGCATTTCTAGCTGGGCTAGGGGAGGTGGACTCTGCAAAAGGCTTGGCTCTTTTGCCAACAGAGCTAGTCACCCTCAGGAAGTGTCCGGTCACCATCATATGTGACCTTAGCTCTTGCAGTGTGTTATGGGAGCTCCCACACTCCATGCACTTGAGGATCTGGGCCTTGTTAGACTCAAACTGCCACGCATAGCTAGCACCATTTTGGTGTCCATGGCGGTTATTGGAGCTAGTAGTGTAAGGGTTGGAGGAGGCCCTCTGTGGGGATTCGCTGGGATCTACCTGTGAGTGCTTCCCTTTGGGAGTTCCTTCTCTAGAGCGTTGGGATGCAGTGAGATCCAACCCCACAAATCCCCTTTTCTTTGAGGAAATTATTTTGGCTGCCACAGGGGCCATGGGCTCCTTTAGAGGCACTTTCTGGTAGTGTTTGGTCTTGATCATATGGACACTGAGGTCCTGGAGGGATTCAAATGAGTGGCCGCAGTACATACACTTCAGAACCTTTTGGGCATCCTCCTTGCCTTCCATCTCTAGTAGAGAACGTTTACGCGGCTTGGACCACCGCTTTGAACCGTTACCAGCCTTGTCGTGGTTGTCGTCGCGGTAGTGGCCCGTATCGTTCATGTGCACCGTCAACTCCACTAGGGTGTCGTATGCAGCACTGCAGCCCTTACAGCAGAACTTACTGGCCCCTGTGAAGATGGAACCAAACAGCCTCGGGTTCTGTCTGTGCAGCTGGACTGTGCTGAACAGGCTGGCTTCAGAGTTCTGGGTCGGGTTGCGGTTCTGGGGAGGATTCTGCTGCAGTGTTTTGGCTATGGCGGTCTGGTGCCAATCATAGCTGTTACTGCTGCAACTGCTGTTGCTACTAGTGCTGTTGCTACGAGATGGCTTCTCCACAGGAGCCGTGGGCGGTGCCTGTGCCGGCGTGGGGACAAAGTTCAGAGGTGACCACAGGGAGCTGGTCAAGAAACTTGAGTAGATAGCCTTCATTTGTTCCAGAGTGTCCATGCCTATCGCAGGAGGCAGTGGCAGTGGCGCTGCTCCATTTGTGGATGCCACCACAGGGCTGCTCTCGGCCTTCCTGGAGGGGCTTTCAAAGTCTGAGAGACGGTCGCTGGCTTCGCTCACGTGCGAGTCGCTGTCCATCTCCGGTACGGAGTACTCCGCAGTCCCAACTGATTCACGGTCACACCCCGGCTCTTTAGTCGCCTCTCTGCCGTGCTCTACCAAGTCATCATTCACGGGAGGGTCACCCTGGGGGGGCGACACCAGGCCCTCCGCCTTCCCCTCCTCATCGCCTGCAGTGGGCTCTGTCCCATCCTCGGGAGAATAGGCTGTGAGAGAAACGGGAGACAAAGAGAAAAAAAGGAGATGAGTTAAATTGTAGGCGGTGAACACAGTACGTTAGAATAACTGGAGAAAAAGTTTCCCTGCTATGTGTGCCTGAGGACTCCCGGGGACAAATGAGCCATCTGTGTGGGAGCCTTTAAAGCCGAGCTGAGAAATTACAGTCATCCCATTTCACCTCATCAACCATTGAGGTGTTATTTTCCTCCAGGCGAGTCTGTATTTATATACTACCCCAGCCACACGGAACTTATGCCTTCTCTACTTTCACTCCTTCTATTGCAGGAAAACAAAAAAGAAATATCTTGGCAAAAACATAATGCGCCATTTTATTTATCTCAGGGCGCAACAGCTTGAAATGAAAACTAAATCTGAAATTAATGAAGCCCAATCTCGCTGTGGCATTCTCCTCTGGGGTAATAAATGAGTTGGATCAACCCCCATCTGTCAGTTAATATGTCTGATGCTTCTTCATCAGCCTCTTCTCTGGATTTGCACACTGATGTGTATGTACACGCACTGGCATTGGCACACACACACACAAGCACGGGCACACACACACACACACACACACACACACACACACACACACACACACACACACACACACACACACACACACACACACACACACACACACACACACACACACACACACACACACACACAGTGATGTGATGTCACTCTTTACAAGGAGAGGATGTCAGACAACTTTACAAAGATAAAAGACAAAAATATTTACATGTTGGATAGATGTCCCCCAGCCAAACAAAAATATATCCTTAGTTTGTGTCTTTCATAGGTACTGCAAACATGTCATAGATGTCATGCAAGTACATCACTTTAGGCACTGAACACACCCTGTTGTGTCAACATAAACAGAGAATAATGAATGAATGAATGAAATGAACAGATTAAGCGTTAAGGGGGATAAAAAGAGTGGGGCAAATACACTGAGTGAATAAGAACGTGTGTGTGACGTGTGTGTGGGTCAAGGAGGGGGTCGAAATCACATAAGCAACCTGTCACTTTGCATGTGGGCAATCTACAGCTCACCTCAAGACAAGCCTGCGTGCATGTGTGTGTGTGTGTGTGTTCGTATTCACACAGTGTGTGTGTGAGCTGTGAAAGTGTCCTGCTGGGCCATGCCTGGTTCTGACGAATCTCAGAAGGACAATGTGCCCCCCCCCCTTCCCACACAACCCCCCCCCAACCCCCCCCCCCCCCCCCTCTGAGCATTGACAGTCCCCCAACATGACAGGCCAACCCCTGCCACCCTCCACCCACCCACCCACCCACCCACCCACCCACCCACCCCCTGCACCCAACAACCGCCCGTTTTCCCTCCGCTCCTACTGTGACACGGTTAACTGGGACACCCAGACCTCGCCTCTCCATTCCAGACACTTCCCCACTATGCGGAGAACGCGACAAAAACCCATTATAGGAGGAACAAACAGACAAACTAGCTCTCTCAAACCTCCGAGGTGAGGCTCTTATATGAAGCCCCGGGTGCGTGGGTGAGTGCACGTTGGCCACTTGTGTTAATGCGCGGGTACACGCGCATGGATCGCTCAAAATCTATTGCACACACAAGCAAACACACTGTAAATGCACTCGTAGACATGCAGACGCACACACACAGTCACACACACACACAGTCACACACACACTCGGTTGCACATGCATGCACACACCCCGACACGACACACACACATAGACCCACACCCACACCCACAGACACATCCAGTCTAAACAGAAATGTCATAGCTGAAATAACTCCCATTTCCAGTGCTAACAGCCAATCTCCAGGCGGCCGCGCGGCTGGCGCTGCTCTGATTTGGGCCCCGGGGGCAGCGTCAGCAGGCAGGCCCGCTGAGAGGCCAAGCCTAATGGAGACCTGGCAGGTGCGGCCCCGGTCTCCGTCCTCCCGGAGATTTGGTTTGTCACCGGGTATCCATTACCTGCCATTCTCCGCTGATGGGGCCCGACAGCCCTGATCAAAAGATGTCGTCGGGGCCCCAGTGCTGCCTGGCAGTCAGTGGCATGTCGTTTGTAAAGAGGGGCCGAGCCGGGTGTAAATAAAATGACATGATCACTTCGCTGGAGCCTCATGTCCCGGACACAATTATGATAATGTGGACGTGGACGGGGCTGGGGGGGGCGGGGGGTGGAGGTAAATCGCTCACGCTTGGACAAAACCGGCAAAGGGGGGGGGGGGGGGGGGGGGGGATTGAACTATATCACTACACACACACACACACACCATCCTCCTCCTCTCCCAATTCCTTTCCCTTTCTCTTTCCTACCTCTCATCCTGTGTGTGTAGTATTGTGTGTTTTTGAAGGTAGCGTTTCTAAAGCGTGCTGCGTCCCAGTCAGGCTGAGGCGGCGGCGGCCAGCGTGCTAACATCTTGACCAGCTGGTTCGCTGACGTCTCCTCCAATCAGCTGAGCCTGGTGCACCCCCCCCCCCCCCCCCGCCCCCCCCCCCCCCCCTCAAGGTTGACAGGGCCACTTTTCTCTTCTCATCAAGAGACCAGGCCTACCAAGTAGTACTTCACCTTAAGTTGTTCAACAACTACCGCCGTATCCCATTTCACTGCACACTATCACCGTTCTCTAAATCGTCAAAGACCTCTCTCTTCCTCTCTCTAGCTCTCAGGTAGGTACATTTATAGCGACGTCCCTATGGGTTACTGTCTTCTTTTAAAAGTAAAATAAAACCATTTCTTTTTTCGAAAGCTTTTAGTTAGGCTTAAAGTGTGTGGTTAACGGGTAAAACCTTTATTTTAGAATCTGTATTATTATTGTTATTATTCCCTTTTAATAACAATAATAATAATAATAATAATACCTTCTTATCTTATTCCATTTTTATTGTAAGACATTCTTATCTTATGTTTTTATCCTATCTTATGTTTTTATGTATTTTACAATTTCAATTTCATACAATTCTATATGTTTTTGTCATGTACAAGCACATTGAGTCTACCTACGCCTGTCGTATGAAACGTGCTATATAGATATACTTGACTTGACTTGACTTATTAAGGCCTGATGATGCGAAATGACGAAAGCCGGTGTGTGTGTGAGGGGGAGAGAAGAGAGGGAAGTGGAGGAGGAGAGATTGACATAGCAAGGGAGGTCTGAGAGAACTGGCTATAAAAACCCAGAGAGTGCACTGGTGCTCCCAGGCAATTTAAAATGCAAAACAAAAACCATTATGTCTGAGGACTATCTGTTAATTTAATCCCCAATGACTGATAATCCATCACACAAGGCGACAACCACATCCAATTATTCTCCCAGGCTTGACTGACAACAGAGGTGATTTATCAAGCTAATAAAAGGTGAAGGCAGCATAGAGGCTCATTCAGAGACAGAAAAAAAAACAAAAAAACTAATACCACACTAGATGCAGTCATCGCTAATATCCAGACATAAACTGTACAGCCAGTGTATGCATTTGCCTGATATGTGTGTGTGTATGTGTGTGTGTGTCTGTGTGTGTGTCTGTGTGTGTGTACGGTCAGATTGATGTGTTTTGTAATGATAAAATGTGACAATGCCATGTGGGGGGAAGACAAGAATCATTAGGTTCCGTGAATGAATACTGAGCTGTGGAAGCAAATGTGTGTGTATGTGTGTGTGTGTGTGTGTGTGTGGTGTACCATGTTAGTCTAAACTCACACACACACACACACACACACACACACAGACACAACACACACACACACACGCACACACCGTTCACACTACATTAACACAAATTCCACTTAAATGTGCAGATTCAAACACTACCCCCGACTCCCACTGCCACGTAACACACACACAACACACACGCACAACACACACACACACACACACGCAGGCAGGCAGGCAGGCAGGCGATAAAGGAAGACAGTGATATCTTGGCATGCAGAAGGCATTCCTGCCGAGTATCATTTTCATAAACATAAGGGGCGCAGACGCGCGGAGAGGAAGAGATCCTGTGATAGAGCACTGCGGCAGCTCTGCTGTGACCATCAGGGGCAACAGACAAGAAGACGCGGTGGTGGGGGCGGAGCGGGGGGGGGGGGGGGGGGGGGGGTGATGAAGCAGGAAGGTGCTCCACTTCCTGTTAAGCCAAGGATCCTCCTCGCTGATCACCCCCATTTTCCTTCTTTTTCTGTTTTACACGCCATGCAGGGGGTTTATCTGCGTGTTGTTGACACGAGGGCAGAGCGATATGGCAAACTGTGTTATTGCGAGATTTATAATCAATCACACATTTTGACTTGAGGAAACAAGTCAAAATGTGTTTAGGAATCTAACTGAGGTGTCGTTACATTGAACTATATGATTATTTGTATGGTAAAAGACAAACATTTGTATTAGTATTTTATTTTAATATGTCCTCATTGTGAATTAGGATCATATTCTTGAAAATGTGAAAATATTATCAACATTATTTAATGTTATTTTATAACGACATACTCATGTTGTAGATATGACGAAATCACCCTTAGTGATAATATATTATATTAAGTGTTAAAAATTCAGCCCTAGTTCAGAAAATGTATTTTATTACAGTTACCGTGGGAAAGTACAATCTGTAACATAATAATATAGAACATATAAAAAATATATATCTTACATATAAAATCTACTGCCTCTGGTAGCACCAAGTGTACCACCTACATTGTTGTTTTTTTGTTTTGTTTGAGTGTAGTTATCGTGTAAGCCGGAAAATCATTCATCTAAATGCAGTGAGACCTTTCCCCACATTTCAAAGCTGATGCAGTTTGAAGCCAATACCATACATGCTGCTAAATATTCATGACCAACAGAGAGATGAAAGGAGTGAGCGGTGGCTGACTGACTACGACGTCACTATAAAATAAAATAAAGTAAAAGTATGCTTTGGTTTACACAGTAACAAACACAAGTTGTTGGTGTTGTGAATGTGCAAATGTGTTGTGGCGTGGGCGATCACCGACTACGCAGGATACGGCAGACATCTTGTTAACAACTTGGTGTGCGTATGCCCAGACGACTGTACTGTAAACACAGTGAGCCAAGAGACAGGAAGTAGCGTGTCACGGTGGTCCCATTAAAAAGTGAAAGAGGAGTTTTTTTATTTTGAACACTCCTTACAACGCTCACTCACAATATTGTCTCAACTAGAAAAACAAATGTAGGGACATCATAAACGAGGGGGTTTACTTTGTAATGTGTACTCGAGAAACGGTACCGAGACACCGAACCCTGAAGATGTTCTTCAGCCAGGGAACAAAGGTGACAAGGTCAAGTGGCCAGGGGTCATCGAAAATATACTGAAGTCTGAAGAGAGAGAGAGCAAGAGAGAGAGAGTGAGAGAGAGCGTGAGAGAGAGCAAGACAGAGAGAGATAGAGAGATAGAGAAAGAACAAGAGAAAAAGATCAGGGAGTGAGGGAGACAGGGGGGGGGGGGGGGGGGGGGGGCTGAGGAAGAAGGAGAGAAACTATGTGTCACAACATGACGTGGGCTTCTTTTTCCAGACGTGTACAGTACTTCAACTGGGCCCTGACGCCCTTAAACCAACACAGGCCCCTCGGTGGGGGGGCTCTTACTGACAGGAAGCGGCCCCTGAACAACTTCAGACCAGGAAGCCACCTCAGCCTCCATCAAAAAAAATAAATAACCTCAAAATGCACCAAACTGCACTCACTCTCAAGTTCCCCAAGCAGCTGAGAACTCTTTAAATAGATTAGGATAATTTCATTCAGACAACAGCCTCATTCTGTCAAAATACTTGCAGATCAGTGAGGTACCTGCTTTTCCTCTGTAAGAAAAAAACAAAAAAAACATTGTCAAACTAATGCACTCAATCAAATTCAGGATTGCTCTAGTTTCCTTTTGATCCTTTCAGCCCCTTGCTCCGAGTCCCACGCAGAAATATGTAACAGGTAATCACTGCTCATTAAAAAATTAACTAGAACTGACGTCAAGTCCAGTTTTGAAATACAAATGGAGAGGGGGGGCAGATTTCTGGCCTTTATACGTGGAGCTAATACACAAGCTGTGCACTAGCTTAGCTTAGTGTGTGTGTGTGTGCTGTACCCCCCCCCCCCCCCCCCCCCCTCGTTGGCATTGTGAATACATTATGTCCGCCGATTGTCGTGCAGGATGTGTGCCGAGAGGGATGAGAAAAACAGACATCGTTCAGGCTCTAGGTGAGGTTGTAATGGACGTAGACCTCGATACACACGCATCAGACTGTATGTGTGTATATATGTATATATATATATATATATATATATATATATATATATATATATATATATATATATATATATATATATATGAGCACGTATGAAACGCCGTTCGAAAAGCTTTGAAGCCATGCGACGTCGTGTTGCCGCGTTGTATTATAACAGGACCTCGGCGAGGCCAGCTGAACATACAGACCTCCGCGCCCTGACAGTCACTTGTTTATCGGACATGAAAACCAACACCGCCCAAAAAAAACACGACATAAAAAAAGGTTCCTCTTCATTCCATCCAACCTAAACAGTTGTCAGACGCGCAGGACAACAAGCGAGACGGCCCTCATTCCCGAAGAAGAAAACAGAAAACCCCCGACCTGGGAGCTTGGCACAGTCACAATAAGTAAAGGGAGAGAGAGAGAGAGAGAGAGAGAGAGAGAGAGAGAGAGAGAGAGAGAGAGAGAGAGAGAGAGAGAGAGAGACGAGAACAACCTGAGAACAAACAGGCGGAGAAGGAGCGTACACACAGGTGCCAAGCCAAGGGCAGGGAGGCGAGGCGGGGGAGAGTTTCCATGGGAAGGCAGTGTTCTGGTCCCACGCTACGCGGCCTGTCACCTATCTCACTCACTGGCTATCACACACATGTTTGGCCATCCCCCACCGTGAGCAATATCTCCCTCTCTCCCCCTCTCTCTCTGTCTCTCGCCCACTGCAGTCCTCTGATATCACGGATCATATGTTTTAACTGCTCTTTGTCCACCCGCCTCTGTTTTAAACACCGTAGGGGGGGGGGGGGGGCGATTTCCTAGAGACTGTAATACTTGCACCCCAACCCCTGGGGGTGCTAAGGCTATAGGGTGTGGATTTGGATTCTGCGACTCACAACCAAAGTTTGGTTGTGTGTCAGTGTGTATATATGTGATTGTATATATGCGAGTGTCTAGCGGTGGTGGTTTGAGAGAGAGAGGGGTGGGTGGGGGGGGCGGGGGGGTGGCAAACCCGACCCCTCTCACAACAAACAGCTGCTGCCATGATTGCCTAGCAACGAGGAGGTGATGGACACAGCCCCCGAAGATGGATGGCCACCATAAATCACAGCAGTGTGTAGGAGGAGGAGGTGAGGAGGAGGAGAGCCAAGGAGTACGAGAAGAGGACAAAAGCAAAACAACCCATTTTCTTCCCTCTCTCTCTCTCTGTTTCGCAGCACCAGCAATAGTTGAACGTAGGACTACTGGCCTTGGCTTGACCTCTCACTGTACACTTATTAACTCTTCAGGGGCAAAAGAAAGTTACGGACAATCATTAGTGGATCACATGGAGGATATTATGAGCTGAACTGTGCTCACTGTCGCTTTAAGAAGCGGTCGCTTTTGTGTGGCCTTCTTAGGAATGGCGCTTTTTCAACTCTTGTTTTTAATTTTTTTTTTTTTTAAAACTTTTTGATAATAATGATGATGACAATAATGACAGACTACGCCTGTCATAAGGCTCCCCCTCTAGGCAAGGCAATCTGGGTAGTGTAGTTGCGGGGATAAACATCCGTGGGCTATCTGATTATGGCCCACTGCTGTGGTGTGCTGTGGTGTCTAGTAACATTCGGAGAGAGCACTCTGTACCATCCATCACACAGTGAGTGTCTATGTCAAGCTCTCCTCGTCCTGGCTCTCCAGTTACAGCCCTACACGGCTCAGCCTAAATAATATTCCTGGTGATGAATGGCACTATAAGGCCGGTATCCATCATTAATCTGATTTTTAAAGAAGCATCCATCTCGGGGAGAGCCTGTTAGGGCCACGAGAGAGCAGAGCAGCTTGGGTTCATTTAGAGGCCAGCCTGCTGCATGAGTGATACCTGTCAGCTCTGCTCATCAGGGAGCTCGCACACACACACACACACACACACACACACTCACAGGCATGCACGCACACAAACACACAGGCACACACACACACACACACACAGGCATGCACACACACGCACGCACACACACACACACACACGCACCATTAAACAGACACCATATGGCCTCATGCACGCATGCGCAAACGCACACACACACACACACACACACACGTTGCATGTCATTTGCAGCAAATTTACATAATAGGTACAGAAATATTCATTTCTACAAAGACACACACACACACACACACGATGCTCCCAACAACTTGTATACTCACAAGGCGGGTATCTCTTCTTCATACAGACATCTAGAGACGTGTCAGGGAGAGAACATTCTGTCACTCATGGAGTCGTAACTCACTCTTTTCTCTGTCATCTGGAGAGAGAGAGGGGAGAACCTCCCCTCCCAAGAGCCTCTCCTGGAGGGATTCATACTCTCAACTCTTCCTGTAAAAACTCAAGACACCCATCCCTGCACACCAGCCTCGCCCCCATCCTCCTCTTCACCGACACACACACACACACACGTCAAAATGCCATTTGCCTTCCCCTGGCTGTTGATTCCTCCCCACCAACTCCTACCGCCTCTCCATCTCTCTTCTCCTCCTCCTCCTCTCTTTTATTTTCTGTTTCTCTCTCAGTCCCTCTCTGTCTCCTTTCTGTTTTCCATTCACTCCTCCTCTTCCTCACACCCCCCACCCTCTCTCTCCCTCTCTCCCTCTCTCTCTCTCTGTGCTCCCCAGCCTCCTCTCGCTCTCCCCCCTATGTGTGTGTGTGTGTGTGTGTGTGTGTGTGTCTGCTAAAGCCTGTTTGATAAATGACACACGTCAGCGTGTCAGAAGCGAAGGGTGGGTCAGTGATAAATGACTCCGTTGAAAAGGAAATCGGCTCTCTGGCATGGCCGGGGCTATTCTCCTCCCAGGATTGGGTTTCAGGACCCCCGAAGACCAGAGCGCCGGCTCAGTTTCTCCCCCCCCGTTCCCCCCCCCCCCCCACCCCCCACCCGAAAAGAGCACACGTCCCACCGGGCCCCGGACGCTCTCTTACCTCTGGGAGGAGGAGGATGAGGAGGAGGCGGAGGAGTGGGGGGGATTGTAGGGAGCCAGCCTGCCCCAATTGTTGCCACGGTGCTGCTGCATCTATCACAACACTAGCAGCAGGGACTATTTTTATATGGAAAGCCCCACACTACGTGCTAGGTGCTACGTGCTAAGGGCCTCAGTTAGACAGCAGGGCCTGCGTACCGAGAAGCTCAGGCTAGGGCCTGACGACGGATAGGAAAAGGGAGAGGACAGCTAACGTTTTTTTTTTTTTTCCTTTTTTTCTTCTGTTTGTGACAACTACTGCGGCAGTTGAGCGCCCCCCTCGACATCCTACTCCTCTCTCTCTCTCACTCTTCACCGCCCCAACCCTATGGCCTGACATCTGCCAAGTGTGTGTTAAAAAAAAAAAAAAGGAGAGAGAGAGAGAGACAGATGAGGGGCGGAGACATCTCTCTCTCTCTCTCTCTCTCTCTCTCTCTCTCTCTCTCTCTCTCTCTCTCTCTCTCTCTCTCTCTCTCTCTCTCTCTCTCTCTCTCTCTCTCTCTCTCTCTCTCTCTCTCTCTCTTTTTTACTGGCTGGCTGGCTGGCGGGGTGGCATTGTTATCCTTACACAGGGGCAGGATTTATGGAGTCAGGGCCCTATGGCAAAAACAAAAAGGCATCTGTCAATACCTGCGGGAAACACTCCATCAGCCCTGCCCCCCCCCCCCACCCCATCTACCACTACCACTGCTCACACACTCATTAGGTATGCACTTATCAGACAAATAGATCACAGACGTGACTCAACCGCGCCGGAATCCACCACCAGCAAGACGTTCACCAGCAACAGGGGCCCTGCAAACTAGTCTGCTGTGCCCAGCATGGACGTCCTCGCGCGGATACCCATCTCAACCTACATTAGCACGCGGCTTTGTTGAATACTCGATTCTGATTGGTCAATTACGGCGTCCTACGGTCTGTTATTTCTGAATAGCAGACCGCCGCTATGAATAACAGACCGTTGCTATGGATGCTATTTCCAACCGTAGAATCTAACAGACTATTTCTATTTGCGGAAGCAATAAAATCCTTTTTAAAGCAATAAAATAATGATTTGTAGTTATATTGTGTCAAATTATTGATTTCTTTAGTAAGTAGCCCTGTAATAAGCAGGATAATTTGATTAAAGACCTGCAACACCCTGTCTGGGTTTATTTAGCAATGATCGGCTCACTGTACATTATCCCTCACATATATTATCTAAACCGACACTATCTTGGTTGAGCTTTTTAGGATTAAAAAAAACATTTGTTGAAAACACAACAAATGTCAGATGACCAATACAATACATTTGGTATAGTAAAGTCATGTGACGTTGGCCCTGGCGATACATTGGCCGGACTCCGATGACGTCATAGTCTTGAATGTGTGAACAGCGATCACATCAAGGCAGTGCATGTGGTTTAGCTTCTGGCTGTTAGCAGGTTAGCCTGCCGAGGCTACACCACTTCACAAATTACATCGCTTTACAAACAAATACAACACACACACACACACACACACACACACACACACACACACACACACACACACACACACACACACACACACACACACACACACACACACACACACACACACACACACACAGCATCACATTTCAACGTATTAAAACATGTTTTGCTAATTTAAGGCGTACATATTTGCAGTGTGTGTTTATGTATTATGTTGGCCTCTCCAGAGGAGGAAGGTTTTTTGGATCACAGGAGAGGGGGGGAAAACGAGGATCAGAGGAGTGTGGTGGCGATGAGAGCTTTACAAGAGGAGTCGCTCTGACTGGAAACGCTGGGAATTATGGAACTCTATGCTTGCTATTTCTTTCATCACGTTCACCCAGTAAATCATCACATGGACACATGTGCAACACACACACATCCTATTAATTCAATAGGCTAAATGCACATTGGTGTGAGTGAACTGGCACCCACACACCTACCCCTCCCACCTCCTCCCCCCCCCCCCCTACACACACACACACACAAATACACGCATGAGTGATAGCTGCCAGTCGGGCATAGCTGACCTGGCAACTATAATCCTGACCCTGCAGAAAGACGAGACCAGTGCTTTGGAGGTCTCTCTCTCTCTGTTTATCTCTCTCTCTATGCCCAGAGAGAGAGAGAGAGAGAGAGAGAGAGAGAGAGAGAGAGAGAGAGAGAGAGAGAGAGAGAGAGAGAGAGAGAGAGAGAGAGAGAGAGA
>JAOPHQ010002750.1:20000-24387 GCA_030340625.1 Merluccius polli | reverse complement strand
ACAATATCTGCTGGGATGTGAGAGACTACGGTTGGTAATGTTGCACATGTAAGGACGGATTAGGTTGCGTATGTAAATGATGGACTGTGACGTGAAACGGTACCGCTGAAAAAGATAATTGTCTGGAAATGATAATTGTCTGGAAAGGCTAGCCTACATCTATGGTCTGATAACCCTCTCCCGACGAATATTTAATTCTCTGCGCAGTAAATAATAATTATATAATAATAATTAATTGCATTTATATAGCGCTTTTCAAGACACCCAAAGCGCTTATATATATATATACTGTATATATATATATATATATATATATATATATATATATATATATATATATATATATATATATATATGTGAGTAAGGGAGTACCGGCACTTATTTTTTTCCACTTCGAGCGCTGGTCAAAAGGACATGTTCGTGAAAAAGTCGCCTCCCTGTGCCTAATGGACTTCTGAAATAGCACTGACTCTGATTTTGTTAAATGATTTTTGACAGACGGCTACGCCAAAACTCGCTGACTGAATGAATGAGGAAATCAAATGGCGTGTGCGGCTGAAAGAGGGCGGAGACACATTGATCCATTGAGTAAAACCTGGTCCCGACCAGGTTAGGTTCATAGAGTCTGTTACTACGGTAACTGACCGAGAGCGTAAGTTATCTCTCTTTGTGAAACAGGCTAGAGTTGCCCCTCTTTCTCTGGTTTGAGTTATCTCCCTTTGTGAAACGGAAATCGCAGAGTTTCCCTCAGTTCAGGGTTAATAAACGCAGGGTTTTCACTAAACCTGCTTTGTGAAACGGACCCCAGGTTGGTCTCTACGGCGAGCCACCTACAGGCTGCTGGAGGAACTACAGGTTAGTCGCTTCGGCCAGGGCTTCACTAACAGGCGGTCATGGTGGCTGCCACCGTGATGCTGCGGCGTCGCTCACACACACAGAGAGTTGATGATCTTCAGGTCCGAGTCGTCTGTCCGAGTCAGAAAACAAAGAATTGATATTTGAGCCTTTGAGCCGGTAGCTTCTCATCGGTCAATAGGAGGCCACCGCCGCCGCCGCATGCCTGATAGGAAATGAACGGTTGAGCCGGGGTGCATGGGGGGGGGGGGGGGGGGGGGGGGGTCTTGGGGAGGCTAATCATGGATAAGCTCCCCTCAGCCTCACCGTCTGGGATGGACCGCTTGGAGGCCGGCCGGGGGGAATGAGGTGAAGCGGCTGCACAATGCACCTACACACACATGAGCCATCGACACCATCACCAACAAATAAATATCAAATAAAATACCGCCAGCGACAAACTGGACGCCGTGTCGGAAACGTAAAAATATAACGTTATAGACGGCGTTGGGGACACGGGGCCGCCGCATGGAGGCCGGTGGCGGTCGCTCAGCCGTGGAGGTCATGGGACCTAAGACAGCTGACTAACCAACGGCGAGTTTAAACGCTGCGTCGCAGGGCTGCTCGCATCGAACGCCCCCAAGCCCTAGAAAGCATCCGCCTCCGTCTCCCTGCGTGTGTGTGTGTGTGTGTGTGTGTGTGTGTGTGTGTGTGTGTCTCACTGCGCTGTCAAAGAGTTGATGCACATTCAGTTGCCTGGAAACAAGGAGATGACAGCTGGTATGCATCAAGGCTCTTCCTTCACATGGCGTCGCGTATCACCGGTAACGTATGACGGCCCTGCGGTAGGAAATGTGTGTGAATAAGCGCAGCGTCTTTCATCCCGCTGACGGCCGTTATGATGCCACTGAAGTGCATTCTTTCATCACGCATGAAAAGGGAAATGCGCTTTCGATATTTCAAAGGAGCAGTACGGCTATTTGGTAAACTTACGCGGCGATTTACACGAGAAATATGAAACTGTGAGATATTACACCAAACAGGAAATTAAATACAATGGAAAATTAAAGTAGATTCATTTGAGTGACGTTTACATGCGGGGATGTATAGATATTAGATAATGTTCGTTCATTTTCAAGCTGAACAACACACACACACACACACACACACACACTGGACAACACACACACACACACAAACATACATACACACACACTGAACAACACATACTTAAACATACACACACACACTGGACAACACATACTTAAACATACACACACACACACACACACACACATTCGACAACACATACACACACACTCGACAACACATACACACACACTCGACAACACGTACTTAAACATACACACACACACACACACACACATCGACAACACATACACACACACTCGACAACACATACACACACACTCGACAACACATACACACACACTGAACAACACATACTTAAACATACACACACACACACACACACACTCAACAACACATACACACACACTCAACAACACGTACTTAAACATACACACACACACACACACACTCGACAACACATACACACACACTCGACAACACATACTTAAACATACACACACACACACACACACACACACACTCGACAACACATACACACACACTCGACAACACATACTTAAACATACACACACACACACACACTCGACAACACATACTTAAACATACACACACTCGACAACACGGTTATAACTCAACTCACTGGATCTCTTGACTGCAACGCTTAAAAGATGATTTAAAGATGACTTTATGTAAAGTCACACCCTATAGACAGACAGACAGACAGACAGACGGACAGACAAAATGGACGCAAAGAAGAAGAACGGCCGTGAGTGTGTGTTGAATGATTATTAATGATTAATTAATTAATGATTATTTATTAAAGTTTTTTTACATGACATAAGGCGGTTCAGACACACGTGAATATACAATCAAAATGGCTTCAATCTCCGCTTTTCCCATCTTCCCCCGGTGGTCCACCCTCCCTCTCCTCACCCCCACCCTCACCCCCCCCCCCCCCCCCCCCTCACCCCCTCACCCCCCCCTCACCCCCATCCCCACAACTTCAAGGACAAAGTGTCGAATGACTCAAATCAAGCCGAAACCAAATTAGGCCAGGTAAAGTAGAGCCGCAATAATTATAATTAAAAAATTATAAGGAAGAAAAAAACAAAAAGGGAAAGATAATATCTCACTGATGGGGTCTCTGTAAGCGATTATTATCATTATTATAATTATGAATCAGAGTGCAAATCATCCAACAAATGAGATAAACGGTCGTCACGTTGCGTCGGTCCTCCTCTTTCCTCCTCCTCCTCCTCCTCCCGGCACGTCCGCCGTCCCCACGGTAACCGCCTTATTACGCCGCCATCCCGCCAGCGCGGTTGTTTAGCGCCGTTAGCTCACCGCGCGGCGCGGCGCGCCGACACAACAAGCGAAACAAACGCCGGGTCCGGTCTGAGGCAGGCAAGCCGCCCTAACTGGGCTAATACCATCCCATCGGAGGTTCGGCGCTTGCGACGCCACGGGGCAAACATATTTCCGCGCTCTTATTGTGAAGGAACATTTCGCCGCCGCGCCGCCGCCGTCCCCGGGATGGGAAGAGGCCGGGCGGCGCTGCTCCTCGCCGCGTGAGAAGGATGATACACCCCGCGGGTGTTTACAGCGGCGAGCGGCGCCCAGGGTTTCCAATCGCAAAAACACCACTTAACTCAACGGGGCCTGTCGGCGAACGCAAGCATCGCCGAGGCCGCGGATTCTGTAGTCGGCGTAATTGAAATGTATTTCCAGAGTTGACGCGGCGGCGGCGGCGAGGAGGAGGAGGAGGAGAGCGGGGAGTCCTCCCGGGGGTTCGGCTCGCCGGCGCCGAAAAAATCCCCCACCGAAAAAATCCTCCTCCTAAACTACCTGCTGCTGGCTCGGCGTCCGCAGCAGCAGAGTTAAAGTGAGAGCAGAACAGCTGATTTATGGAGACGCAATCGAGGGGCGATCTGAAGCCGCTTGACATTTGCGGAGCGCTCGGCTATAAATCAAACCGCGGCGCCGTTATCGGGAGGATTTCCTGACGCCGCCGCCGCTCTTTTTCCTCCCGCGATCCATACCGGCGCCTCTTCTTCTTCTTCTTCTTCTCATTCTGGACACGCTTCGGCGCCGGAGGAGGCGTCCTTCTGCATATTCTCCATACCTTGTTGTGGGTGATGACACCTATCACGGCCAGAAGCTGCTTATTTAGACAATCCAACACCTGTATCTGATGTGTCCAAATAGGTAGAAATGAGCTGTGTGTGTGTGTGTGTGTGTGTGTGTGTGTGTGTGTGTGTCGTTTGTCTCGAGGAAGGAAGGAAGGAAGGAAGGAAGGGAAGTTTCACGGCTTTAACTTCACTTTATCTACTTTCCTATTTCCCCTTCGGCGCGATCGAACGTGCGGTTAATTTAACTCGCACCCCGTCTCTTCACCGCCAGGAGATGATGTGTAACGTTACGCTTGCGAGCCCGAGCGCCG
>JAOPHQ010002750.1:7500-12500 GCA_030340625.1 Merluccius polli | reverse complement strand
CACCGGCCGTCCGTCTCTCCATTACAGCTGTCGAAAGGCCATTGAATACAAACTGTGGAAGTTGACATGAAGCTGCACTGCGCGGCGGCGGCGTTGCGGTGGCGTTGCGTTGCGGCCGGCGGCGGCCCCGGCTCCCGGTCCGCCATCCATCAGGAGGGATGTGGGAGAACCGCCGCCGCCCATTATGCACCAGGTTAGAGGAATGACACCAGAACACACATCCATCACCATCACACACACACACACACACACACACACACACACCGCAATACAACACCCAAACGGGATTAAACACACACACACACACACACACACACAGACGCATTTATGCATGCACACACACGCAGGCGTTAAATGAGCATGGAGAATAAGGTTATTATGTGTGTGTGTGCTATAAAACAGCTTGTAACGTTTCCTCTGCATCACCTTGCGTGTTTAAAGATGGATACGGCGCCGCGTGTCTGTCAGGTGTGTGCGCATGTATATGTGTTAATGTGACAAAGTGGGTCACATCCATATATGCATGGTGACTGTCGTACTTGTGTGTCGCTCACGCACACACGCACACACACGCACGCACACACAAAGGAGAGCACACTACAGCTGTCAGGGGCACTATTGGGAGGAGAGAGAGAGAGAGAGAGAGAGAGAGAGAGAGAGAGAGAGAGAGAGAGAGAGAGAGAGAGAGAGAGAGACACAGAGAGAGAGAGAGAGAGAGAGAGACAGAGAGAGAGAGAGAGACAGAGAGAGAGAGAGAGAGAGAGACACAGAGAGAGAGACAGAGAGAGAGAGAGAGAGAGAGACAAAGAGAGTGAGAGAGAGAGAGAGAGAGAGAGAGTTAACTCGCATGCTCCTGTCCACAGCATGTGGCCCGGAAAAGGACCGACCACAAACGTTTGCTCCCCTTTGAAGCCCTCCACCCCCATCACCTAACGGCTCCCCTCACCCCTCCCCCCCTCCCCCCTCTCCCCCCCCCCCCCCCCCCCCCCCCCCCTCTCTCCCCGTCCGTCAGCGAGCTGTAAATCCAGCCTCTCGTCGCGGCAGTATGCCTGTGAAGTGGAGCGGTGCCGACGTGGTATTTAAGGCCCGGGTGAGTTATGGCCGCACCTGGAGGCCGCCGTCGCGCGGCGAGGTCCGCTCTCACGACAACAACAACGACAACGACCGGCTGCGTCTTTGAACCGCGGGCTTTGTTACGCCCGGCCGATTTTCACGCATGTAGAAGAGGTTGAGTTTCATGGGTCACGGTGTGTTATGGGGTCTCCAGAGGGCTTGTACGTCAGAAATGATGCATCATGGGAGTTTTTGTTTTGGCGATGCGCCGCCATTTTGAGAGGATTCAAGATGAGCTGCGGTACCGTCGAATCCTAAACCGACGTAATTACGCAACCCAGGCTGGTGACAACTTTCACGATGAATTACTAAACAACGACCATTAAAACAAGCCAGCCAATGGCGGCTGCTATGGGTGCTATGGATGCTATGGTTGCTATGGGTGCTATAGGTGCTATGTGTGCTATGGGTGCTACTATGGGTGCTATGGTTGCTATGTGCTATGGGTGCTATGGGTGCTATGGATGCTATGGCTGCTATGGGTGCTATGGTTGCTATGGGTGCTATAGGTGCTATGTGTGCTATGAGTGCTATGGATGCTATGGCTGCTATGGGTGCTATGGATGCTATGGATGCTATGCAGGGTTCCCAAATTGCAAAAACTCATTTCCGGGAGCTTCCGAGGGGGGGGTTGCGATTGTCGACGGGGGGGGGGGGGGGGGGGGGGGTTCCGCGATTGTCAACGGGGGGGGGGTTGCGCGATTGTCAACGTGGAGGGGGGGGGGGGGGGGGGTTGCGCGATTGTCAACGTGGAGGGGGGGGGGGGGGGGTTGCGCGATTGTCAACGGGGGGGCGCGCAATCACAACACACCCCGGACCGACGACCGACGGTGGAGGGGGGATTTCCGGGAGATTGTACATGATTTGCTTGCATCAGGGAGACGCTATTAATTTGCGGGAGACTCCCGGAACTTCCGGGAGACTTGGGATGTCTGGCTATGGCTGCTATGGTGCTACTATGGTTGCTATGGGTGCTATGGTTGCTATGGGTGCTATGGCTGCTATGGATGCTATGGCTGCTATGGCTGCTATGGGTGCTATGGTTGCTATGGGTGCTATGTGTGCTATGGCTGCTGTGGGTGCTATGGGGGCTATGGTTGCTATGGGTGCTATAGGTGCTATGGGTGCTATGGATGCTACCATGGGTGCTATGGGTGCTATGGGTGTTATGGGTGCTATGGTTGCTATGGGTGTTATGGGTGCTATGGGTGCTATGGGTGCTACTATAGGTGCTACTATGGGTGCTATGGTGCTACTATGGGTGCTATGGTTGCTATGGGTGCTATGTGTGCTATGGCTGCTATGGTTGCTATGGGTGTTATGGGTGCTATGGTTGCTATGGGTGTTATGGGTGCTATAGGTGCTATGGGTGCTATGGGTGCTACTATAGGTGCTACTATGGGTGCTATGGTGCTACTATGGGTGCTATGGGTGCTATGGGTGCTATGGTTGCTATGGGTGCTATGGGTGCTATGTGTGCTGTGGGTGCTATGGGTGCTATGGGTGCTATGTGTGCTGTGGGTGCTATGTGTGCTATAGGTGCTATGTGTGTTATAGGTGCTATGGATGCTATGTGTGCTGTGGGTGCTATGTGTGCTATAGGTGCTATGGGTGCTATGTATGCTGTGGGTGCTATGGGTGCTATGGTTGCTATGGGTGCTATGGATGCTATGGGTGCTATGGGTGCTATGGATGCTATGGGTGCTATGGATGCTATGGGTGCTATGGCTGCTATGGCTGCTATGGGTGCTATGGCTGCTATGGCTGCTACTATGGGTGCTATGGATGCTATGGGTGCTATGGCTGCTACTATGGGTACTATGGGTACTATGGGTGCTACTATGGGTGCTATGGATGCTATGGGTGCTATGGGTGCTATGGGTGCTATGGGTGCTACTATAGGTGCTACTATGGGTGCTATGGATGCTATGGCTGCTATGGCTGCTATGGGTGCTATGGGTGCTATGGCTGCTATGGGTGCTATGGGTGCTATGGATGCTATGGGTGCTACTATGGGTGCTATGGTGCTACTATGGGTGCTATGGCTGCTATGGCTGCTATGGGTGCTATGGCTGCTATGGTGCTACTATGGTTGCTATGGGTGCTATGGTTGCTATGGGTGCTATGGCTGCTATGGATGCTATGGCTGCTATGGCTGCTATGGGTGCTATGGATGCTATAGGTGCTATGGCTGCTATGGGTGCTATGGTTGCTATGGATGCTATGGGTGCTATGGTTGCTATGGGTGCTATGGGTGCTATGGGTGCTATGGCTGCTATGGGTGCTATGGGTGCTATGGGTGCTATGGATGCTACTATGGGTGCTATGGGTGCTATGGCTGCTATGGGTGCTACTATAGGTGCTATGGGTGCTATGGATGCTATGGGTGCTATGGGTGCTATGGATGCTATGGGTGCTATGGTGCTATGGCCGCTATGGGTGCTATGGGTGCTATGGGTGCTATAGGTGCTATGGGTGCTATGGGTGCGGCTGCTATAGGTGCTATGGGTGCAATGGGTGCTAAGGGTGCTATGGGTGCTATGGCTGCTATGGATGCTAAGGGTGCTATGGCTGCTATGGCTGCTATGGCTGCTAAGGGTGCTAAGGGTGCTATGGCTGCTATGGATGCTATGGCTGCTATGGATGCTATGGCTGCTATGGGTGCTACTATGGGTGCTATGGGTGCTATGGCTGCTACTATGGGTACTATGGGTATGGGTGCTACTATGGGTGCTATGGATGCTATGGGTGCTATGGGTGCTATGGCTGCTATGGGTGCTATGGGTGCTACTATAGGTGCTACTATGGGTGCTATGGATGCTATGGCTGCTATGGCTGCTATGGGTGCTATGGCTGCTATGGGTGCTATGGGTGCTATGGATGCTATGGATGCTATGGGTGCTACTATGGGTGCTATGGTGCTACTATGGTTGCTATGGGTGCTATGGCTGCTATGGCTGCTATGGGTGCTATGGCTGCTATGGTGCTACTATGGTTGCTATGGGTGCTATGGTTGCTATGGGTGCTATGGCTGCTATGGATGCTATGGCTGCTATGGCTGCTATGGGTGCTATAGGTGCTATGGCTGCTATGGGTGCTATGGTTGCTATGGATGCTATGGGTGCTATGGTTGCTATGGGTGCTATGGGTGCTATGGATGCTATGGGTGCTATGGCTGCTATGGGTGCTATGGGTGCTATGGATGCTACTATGGGTGCTATGGGTGCTATGGCTGCTATGGGTGCTACTATGGGTGCTATGGATGCTATGGGTGCTATGGATGCTATGGGTGCTATGGGTGCTATGGCTGCTATGGGTGCTATGGGTGCTATGGGTGCTATAGGTGCTATGGGTGCTATGGGTGCGGCTGCTATAGGTGCTATGGGTGCAATGGGTGCTAAGGGTGCTATGGGTGCTATGGCTGCTATGGATGCTAAGGGTGCTATGGATGCTATGGCTGCTATGGGTGCTACTATGGGTGCTATGGGTGCTATGGGTGCTACTATGGGTGTTATGTAATAGCAGACCTAGCTAGCACCGGCTAGCATGAGCGTAATAGAAATAGGACCCGCGGGAGCGCATGGCAGCCGGCTAGCCAGACATCCATCAGGAAGGAGATGTGTCCTGTGATTGGACCAGCTCCGAGAATTGATGGGGTCCGCGGGGGGAAGGCCGGATACCGCCGCTGGGATGAGGCATGGGGTGAAGGGTAAGGGGTAACAGGGGTTGGGGGGGGGGTGTGTGTGTGTGTGTGTGTGTGTGTGTGTGTGTGGGTGGGGGGGGGGGGGTTGTGTAAACGGCGGTATCTTTATACCTGCTGACAGCCGCCGAGCGCGCTGACAGATCGTTCCTGATTGTCACCTCGGCCTCACCTTGGCGGCGGCGTT